>JANJGN010000011.1:161946392-162152847 GCA_026770705.1 Isurus oxyrinchus | reverse complement strand
CAAATAAAGATTTTTAAATCTGGAAAAAAATGTCCACGCGACACAAGTGTGTGACCCGAGCACAGACCTTATAAAAATTCTGCGCATGGATTTTTATTGTTTTAATTTAATAACGGAAACCCCCTCCTGCACTTGGATGAGGTTTCTTTAAAAATACAAAGGCCACCTGGCCGAGTCACCCACCCGCCAACCATAACATTGGACGCACAGTGAAAAATCCCAGGTTTTTGCGCCATTTATGGGCTTGACAGGCCTGTTAACTGCCGGTGGGCCCGCTTCCAAGCTTAGTGTGCGCTCGCTGACCGAAATGTGGCGCGATGCTGTTGGGACCCTCGCCTGACATCATCGTGTGCTAATCTACACTCGAGCAGATCAGGCATGCGCCCGCTCCGTGAATAATTCTGGCCTCGCTGCCTGGCCTTACAAAGCCTTTGACCTTGCAGCATGTTATCACGTTGAAGGTGGTTTATAAATACACGTTGTTGTGAGGTAACTATTTCAGCCTGAGCTCAGTTACAGGGTAGAGGCTCTGTAACCTCCTCTCTGGCAGCGAATTTGGCTCCATCAACCCATTACTTTCAAGCTATAAAACTTTAACAGGTGAATGAATGTTCCAGGTCAGGGAGTGCACCGAGATCAAAGCAAAATACTGCAGATGCTGGAAATCTGAAACAAAAACAGAACATGCTGGGAAAACTCAGCGGGTCCAACAGCATCTGTGGAGAGAGAAACAGAGTTAATGTTTCAAGTCCGTATGACTCTTCTTCAGAGCTAAAGAGAAGTAAAAATGTGATGAAATTTATACTGTTTAAGGAGCGGTGGAGCAGGTGAAGCTGGATAGAAGACCAGTGAAAGGTGGGGGCAAAGGAGAGATTGACAAAGATGTCACGGGCTAAAGGACAAAGGGGGTGTTAATGGTAGTGGCACTGGCTAAAGGAGGTGCTGATGGTGGCATTAAGGTCAGAAAGCAGAATGTGATAATAACAGGACAAGGGTAAGCACTCTGGAAAGAACAACATGAACAAGTGACAGATAGCCAGAGTGGGGGGTGAGGGATGGGAAGGTGGTGGGAAAAAAGATTGAAAATAGGATAAAAGGTGAGGATAAAACAGTGAATATAAATGAAAAGAAATAAAAATAAAAATAAGTGGATAAAAAATAAAAATAAAAATGAATATTGGAAAAAGGAGATAAAAGAGGGTGAAGATGGAGGAGAGAGTTCATGGTCTGAAGTTGTTGAATTCAATATTCAGACCGGAAGGCTGTAAGGTGCCTAGTCGGAAGATGAGGTGTTGTTCCTCCAGTTTGCGTTGGGCTTCACTGGAACAATGCAGCAAGCCAAGGACAGACATGTGGGCAAGAGAGCAGGGTGGTGTGTTAAAATGGCAAGCGACAGGGAGGTCTGGGTCATTCTTGCGGACAGACCGCAGGTGTTCTGCAACGCGGTCGCCCAGTTTACGTTTGGTCTCTCCAATGTAGAGGAGACCACATTGGGAGCAACGAATGCAGTAGACTAAGTGGGGGAAATGCAAGTGAAATGCTGCTTCACTTGAAAGGAATGTTTGGGCCCTTGGACGGTGAGGAGAGAGGAAGTGAAGGGGCAGGTGTTGCACCTTCTGCGGTTGCATGGGAAGGTGCCGTGGGAGGGGGGTTGAGGTGTAGGGGGTGATGGAGGAGTGGACAGGGTGTCCCGGAGTGAACGATCCCTACGGAATGCCACAGGGGGGGTGAAGGGAAGATGTGGTTTGGTGGTGGCATCATGCTGGAGTTGGTGGAAATGGCGGAGGATGATCCTTTGAGTGCGGAGGCTGGTGGGGTGATAAGTGAGGACAAGGGGGACCCTATCATGTTTCTGGGAGGGAGGAGAAGGCGTGAGGGCGGATGCGCGGGAGATGGGCCGGACACGGTTGAGGGTCCTGTCAACGACCGTGGGTGGAAAACCTCGGTTAAGGAAGAAGGAGGACATGTCAGAGGAACCGTTTTTGAAGGTAGCATCATCGGAACAGATGCGACGGAGGCGAAGGAACTGGGAGAATGGGATGGAGTCCTTACAGGAAGCGGGGCGTGAGGAGCTGTAGTCGAGGTAGCTGTGGGAGTCAGTAGGCTTGTAATGGATATTGGTGGAGAGTCTAAAACCAGAAATTGAGACAGAGAGGTCAAGGACTGGAAGGGAAGTGTCAGAGATGGACCACGTGAAAGTGTTGGGTGGGGGTAAAATTCGAAGCAAAATTGATCATTTTTTCCAGGTCCAGACGAGAGCATGAAGCAGCACCAAAGTAATCATCGATGTAGCGGAGAAAGAGTTGTGGGAAGGGGCCGGAGTAGGACTGGAACAAGGAGTGTTCCACATACCCCATAAAGAGACAGGCATAGCTGGGGCCCATGCGGGTACCCATAGCCACACCTTTTATTTGGAGGAAGTGAGAGGAGTTGAAGGAGAAATTGTTCAGTGAGAGAACAAGTTCAGCCAGACGGAGGAGAGTAGTGGTGGATGGGGATTGTTCGGGCCTCTGTTCGAGGAAGAAGCTAAGGGCCCTCAGACCATCCTGGTGGGGGGATGGAGGTGTAGAGGGATTGGACGTCCATGGTGAAGAGGAGGTTAGGGCCAGGGAACTGGAAATTGTTGATATGATGTATCCCCGTGTTATGCCTCTCCCATGTATTTGCCAAAATGAGAACAGTAGAGATATTAACAGAAACTTTTGGAAATGATTTGTGGTTTTCAAATATTTGGTTGTATTCCTTTGTGATTGAGCTGACAGAGAGAGAGCGTGAGAAGGAGACAGTTTCAAGTAATATTCCTCTGGGAGAATCATTATGTGTTCTGGTCTTCAAACAGCAGATGGTTAGTAAAAACGGGTAGGGATGGGCTGGTGTTTGTTATGATACCATAATGTGATATTAACGCACCCGAGAACGTGGGATCCACACACGGCAGTTTGAAAAGTTAAATCATGATCTTTTTATAAAACCTGGAAATTAAGAAGCTGACACAGTCCCTGTTTATTTTAGAAACCGCCTTTAACAAATAAGGAACAGCAACATCTCCCTTTATTACAAACATCAAAGGTGTATCATAAATCCGATTAAAATCACCAACTATCCTGGGCAGCATTTCAAGGACAGGTTACACCTGGTCAAAGAACGATGTTTAAATCCTGTCAGCTCCCATCATTGTCTTCAGTCACACCAAGACAGCCATCCTTACCTGCTCTGCCCTCTATGTGACTCCCGGCCCATATCAGCACGCTTATTAACAGAGTACAATCATAGTTAGGCAGTATATGGATAGGTGAGTGGAGAAAGACGTTCTTGCTGTTTGACTACTCTTTGCCAACAGGCTGATCGCGATGGATTCGGAACTGTGATGCACTCTGCAGTCAAATATCCCATTGACTTTCAAAGCTAATGATGAGATAGTGGCCACATTGGTGAGGCCCATGGAAACATGACTCCATCAATGTCTTCCTGAGAGTGGGAAAGGAAGCTCATAAGGAGAAAAAGCAAACTACAACAGAAATGTATGAGACTCCTAATGTTGTCCATTTGCTTCCTCCCACAGGCATGTCATGGATGTACCTCTAGCTCCAAGTGTGACTGCAGTGGTGTTAAAGGAGAAAAGGTCGGTGCAACATTTAATCCAGCATGAGTGAGCTGCTTTACAGTCCTTTCAACCAGATAACATGCTCTTCAATATATCCAGTGACTTTGAGATTGGGCTAGACTGTCACCTTCAGAGTTGTCCTTGGGAACAGGTCTTTTGGCTGCTCACACAGGGTGCAGCTCTCCCAGAGGTGGAGGTGAAGCTCACAGTTATGGTATCTGTGGGGTAGGGTAAATTCACCAATCCCCTGTAACCAGAGCTCCCACACTCAGTGTGTTTCTGAGATTGGCAGGATAAATTTCCAGTGTTGTCCATGCTCTTCCTTAACCCGTCACTAATTACAGAGCACAGACTCTGGGTGGAGGGAGCGAGTAGGGAGTGGACAGGGAGGACAGGGCAGCAATTAACATTTCCTCCCACAGCTGGAGAGTCACTGAGTGTAACAGACAGCAGCAACCTGAACAGATACAAACTCAGTTCCAAACTAACCACCCGGTCCACTACTCTCCATCGGAGGCAAAAGCAAACCACAAATTAGGCAATAGAGAATCAGAGTCGATCACACACCCGCCCGACACACACCCGCCTGACACACACTCGCCTGTCACACACCCGCCTGACACACACCCGCCTGTCACACACTCCGCCTGTCACACACTCCGCCTGTCACACACCCGCCCGACACACACCCGCCTGACACACACTCGCCTGTCACACACCCGCCTGACACACACTCGCCTGTCACACACCCGCCTGATACACACCCGCCTGACACACACTCGCCCGACACACAGCCGCGCGACACACACCCGCCTGTCACACACCCGCCTGTCACACACTCCGCCTGTCACACACCCGCGCGACACACACCCGCCTGTCACACACCCGCCTGTCACACACCCGCGCGACACACACTCGCCTGTCACACACCCACCTGTCACACACCCGTCTGACACACACCCGCGCGACACACACTCGCCTGTCACACACCCACCTGACACACACCCACCTGTCACACACCCACACGACACACACTCGCCTGTCACACACCCGCCTGACACACAACCGCCTGTCACACACCCACCTGTCACACACCCGGGCGACACACACTCGCCTGTCACACACCCGCCTGACACACACCCGCCTGTCACACACCCACCTGTCACACACCCGCCTGACACACACCCGCCTGTCACACACCCGCCCGACACACACCCGCCTGTCACACACCCGCCTGACACACACCCACCTGTCACACACCTGCCAGACACACACCCGCCCGTCACACACCCGCCTGACACACACCCGCCTGTCACACACCCGCCCGTCACACACCACCCGACACACTCCCGCCTGACACACCCCCGCCCGACACACACCCGCCTGTCACATACCCGCCTGACGCACACCCCGCCTGACACACACCCGTCTGTCACACACACCCCTGACACACACCCACCTGTCACATACCCGCCTGACACACACCCACCTGTCACACACCCACCCGTCACACACCCACCCATCACACACCCACCTGTCACACACCCGCCTGTCACACACCCGCCCGACACACACGCGCCCGACACATACCCGCCTGTCACACACCCACCCGACACACAGCCACCCGACACACACCCGCCTGTCACACACCCACCCGACACACACCCGCCTGACGCACACCCGCCTGTCACACACCCACCCGACACACACCCGCTTGTCACACACCTGCCTGTCACACACCCACCCGACATACACCCGCCTGTCACACACCCACCCGACACACACCCGCCTGTCACACACCCACCTGTCACACACCCGCCTGACACACACCCGCCTGTCACACACCCGCCCGACACACACCCGCCTGTCACACACCCGCCTGACACACACCCGCCTGTCACACACCCGCCCGACACACACCCGCCCGTCACACACCTGCCTGACACACACCCGCCTGTCACACACCCGCCCGACACACTCCCGCCCGACACACACCCGCCCGACACACACCCGCCTGTCACACACCCGCCCGACACACATGCGCCTGTCACATACCCACCTGACACACACCCACCTGTCACATACCCACCTGTCACACACCCGCCCGACACACACCCGCCTGTCACACACCCGCCTGACACACATCCACCTGTCACATACCTGCCTGACACACACCCACCAGTCACACACCCACCCGTCACACACCCACCTGTCACACACCCGCCTGTCACACACCCGCCCGACACACATGCGCCCGACACACACGCGCCTGTCACACACCCACCCGACACACACCCGCCTGTCACACACCCACCCCACACACACGCGCCCGACACACACCCGCCTGTCACACACCCACCCCACACACACGCGCCCGACACACACCCACCTGTCACACACCCACCCCACACACACCCGCCTGTCACACACCCACCCGACACACACCCACCTGACACACACCCGCCTGTCACACACCCACCCGACACACACCCACCCGACACACACCCACCTGACACTCACCACCTGACACACACACCCCTGTCACACACCCACCCGACACACACCCGCCTGTCAGGCACCCGCCTGTCACACACCCGCCTGACACACACCCACCTGTCACACACCCGCCTGTCACACACCCGCCTGACACACACCCGCCCGTCACACACCCGCCTGACACACACTCGCCCGACACACACTCGCCTGTCACACACCCGCCTGACACACACCCGCCTGTCACACACCCGCCTGTCACACACCCGCCTGTCACACACCCACCTGACACACACCCGCCTGTCACACACCCGCCCAACACACACCCGCCTGACACACAACCGCCTGACACACACCCACCCGACACACACCTGCCTGTCACACACCCACCCAACACACACCCACCCGACACACACCCACTTGACATTCACCCACCTGACACACACACCCCTGTCACACACCCACCCGACACACACCCACCTGACACTCACCCACCTGACACACACACCCCTGTCACACACCCACCCGACACACACCCGCCTGTCACACACCCGCCCGACACACACCTGCCTGTCACACACCCACACGTCACACACCCGCCTGTCACACACCCGCCTGTCACACACCCGCCTGACACACACCCGCCTGTCACACACCCGCCTGACACACACCCGCCTGTCACACTCCCACCCGACACACAGCCGCCTGTCACACACCCGCCCGTCACACACCCGCCCGTCACACACCCGCCCGTCACACACCCGCCCGTCACACACCCGCCCGACACACACCCGCCCGTCACACACTCGCCCGACACACACCCACCTGTCACACACTCCACCCGACACACACCCGCCTGTCACACACCTGCCAGTCACACACCCACCTGTCACACACCCGCCCGACACACACCCACCTGACTCACAACCGCCTGTCACACACCCGCCTGTCACACCCCCGCCTGTCACACCCCTGCCTGTCACAACCCCGCCTGTCACACACCCGCCTGTCACACACCCGCCTGTCACACACCCGCCTGTCACACACCCGCCCGACACGCATTCCTGGATTCTCCCGAGGAGGAAGTTTAATTTCCTACGGCTGCCAAATTTGTGTGATGTAACAGATTAAGCAATGCTCAGTAAGATGCTGCGTCCGACACAGTGAGATCCCCCCAGTAGCCACCTGGTTACCGGAGTCTTTAAACCTCGATTGTGTACAAGGAGACTGAGGGAATGGAACACGTTCAAATAAAGAGCAGGAGTTTGGCTGCTACACTGTACGTGTAGTCTAAGACTAACTTCTCAATGAAACCCTCACCTTCTAAGAGGAGAAGGTCACAGGAGGTTGTGAGAAGTGAAATGCTGCCTTTCCAGATTGTTTTCTTAATGTAAACACAAGGCGACACAATTTGGTTATGTGATTAAAAATGCAAAACTGGAGGATGTGACCCCTCTTAACCTGCAGCCATCAGCTTTGTTCACTTGGCCCACTCCAAACATCTGGAAATGTTTCCTCGTTGCAAAATCAGATTGTCTGACATCCGCTGGGCATTTGCAGCATTTCTCTGCAAACAAACTGGCGGGCTTCAGGGCTGGAGTTAACGTCAGACTGGCCAACAGACTTACACCAGTGACCCTGCCTTGGTGCTGTAACCCTGCACTGTCAGCAGTGTCAATCCACTAGGAGCTTTCCCCTTTCGAGTATGGAACCTGCAAATGCAGAACACTCCATATACGAGAGGGATTGGACACATGTTCACCTTTAAAGTAATACTGACTTTATAACAATGTCAACATGGTGTTGTGAAAGGGAAATCATGTTTAATCAATTTATTGGAATTCTTTGAAGGGTCATATGAGCTGTGGCTGAAGGGGAACCAGTGGATGTACTTAGATTTCCAGAAGGCATTTGATAAAGTGCCACATCAAAGGTTATTGCAGAAAATAAAAGCTCATGGTGTAGGGGGTAACATAGTGACATGGATAGAAGATTGGCTGGCTAACAGGAAGCAGAGAGTTGGCATAAATGGGTCTTTTTCTGGTTGGTGGGATGTGACAAGTGGTGTATCACAGGGATCGGTGCTGGGACCTCAACTTTTTACAATTTACATAAATGACTTGGATGAAGGGACCGAAGGTATGGTGGCTAAATTTGCTGATGCCACAAAGATAGGTAGGAAAGTAAGTGGTGACGAGGATGTAAGGAAGCTACAAAGTGACATTGATAGATTAAGTGAGTGGGTAAGGATCTGGCAAACGGAATATAATGTGGGAAATGTGAAAATGTCCATTTTGGGAGGAAGAATAAAAAAGAAGCATATTATCTAAATGGTGAGAGATTGCAGAGCACTGAGATTCAGAGGGATCTGGGTGTCCTAGTGCATGAATCACTAAAGGTTAGTATGCAGGTGCAGCAAGAATTAGGAAAGCTACTAGAATGTTATCATTTATTGTGAGGGGAATTGATTACAAAAGTAGGGCGGTTATGTTTCAGTTGTACAGAGCACTAGTGAGACCACATCTGGAGTACTGTGTACAGTACTGGTCTCCTTATTTAAGGAAAGATGTAAATGGGTTAGAAGCAGTTCAGACAAGATTTTCCAGGCTAATATCTGGAATGGGCAGGTTGTCTTATGAGGAAAGGTCGGACAAGCTTGTATCCACTGGAATTTAGAAGAGTAAGAGGTGACTTAATCAGAATCTTTAAAATCCTGAGGGGTCTTGACAGGGTGGATGTGGAGAGAATGTTTCCTCATGTGGGAGAATCTGGAACTAGGGGTCACGGTTTAAAAATAAGGGGTCGCTCATTTAGGACAGAGATGAGGAGAAATTTTTTGTCTCAGATCTTCCTCAAAATGTGAAGGTTGGAAGCAGAGTCTTTGAATATTTTTAAGGCAGAGCTAGAGAGATTCTTGATTAACAAGCGAGTGAAAGGTTATCAGGGGTAGGCAGGAATGTGGAGTTGAGGTTACAATCAGATCAGCCATGATATTATTGAATGGCAGAGCAGGCTTCAGGGGCCAAGTGACCTACTCCTGCTCCTAGCTCGTATGTTCGTAAGCGCTTGTCAGAACATTCCCAATTGGATTACATAGCACAATGAAGAAACATGCAGTGCAATAGCAAAACACACGATTGTGCCAGTTAAACATGATCTGATGGGATGAAATGTTTTCTCAAATAGGGAGAGGATTATTGATGCTCATATGCAAATTATTTTGAAGAATTTCCCTTTAATGCGAAAGAGACACAGTATGTGATTCGCAGTTGTCCCTTCAACAGCTCATCTCTTAATGGAAACCTGATAGAACATTAGAATTCTTTACTAACAATTATTTTTCACAATGGTACTCATGGCATTGGCGATGACACAATGTGACTCTATTGCAATCAAATGTATTGCTGGAGGTCTGAAAGGTATCGCTGCCTCTATCAGCCTGAATCTTTACCAGTCTGAAAGATTTGTTACACCTTCCAATGTTACTATTTAACATGTTCTTTCATCAGTTTACTGAACAGAAGGTATATCTTGTTCCTTGAATTCTTCCAGTTCCATTTTGACATACCGCTTCCTAAAATGGTCCCTGCCTCCCTGTCAAATCCACATTGTCTCACTGGTCTGAGTTTTAACTGTGCTGGATCACTTTCACATGCATGTTGTGGTCCAGAGCTATGGATAGTGGTGATAGAGGCTCTCAAATTCTCTCCATCGCATGGCTGACCAGGAATCTCTTCCGCTCTTACCACCCATCACTGGCGTGTGTTGGAATGATTTACAGTGATTCGGTCACACTGTAAGCGCACTATCCTTGGCCATCAAGTTCTGGAGTGGGACTATGAACCCAGAGCTACAGGTTCAGAGGCAGGGACACTACCCACGACGCCACAAGACCTCCAGGTATTACTGTGGGTTATTTTCTTTTTATTCTGTTTATGCAATAAATGTAATTCTTAGGATTGCTGTGATTCTGATGTCATTGTTATTGTGCTTTACAATCCAGTTGATTTCTTGGGAGGCAGTAACCAATGCTTGGTGAGCGGACTGAGGATAATTGGATCTGAAATAATTCAGCCCACACTCTTAAGCAATTGATTATTTTCTTATTTTTACATAATACCAGCATAAATTCCTATGTCAACATTTATGATGGAAGCTGGCTATGTAAACTTGTCACGTTACACATCGGTACCTCTACTGGGCAGAGGGTGTAATGATAGTGAAACACTGCCCACAGAGTACAAATTAGTAAAATGTACTCTCAGATTTTTCTCATTTGTTGCTTCTCTTTAAACCCTCCAATGGTGATTATTAATTAAGGTACAAATGTGTTTATTGATTTTCAGGGTGCGATAGGTTTACCTGGTTTTGCAGGACCCATAGGAATGCCAGGATTCCCGGGAGTTGAAGGTCCTGTTGGCTCTGCAGGACCAAAGGTAATTGCAGTCGGATTTTCCAGGGTTTTGTTTCCAAACACCGTTAGGCTGCATTTTGTAACAAAATGCCTCCTTTATATTTCAGGGTGACATCGGTGAACCGGGATTAACGGGGAAGAAAGGAATCCGGGTATGTATTGTTGACAATCCGTATCGAGTCTTATTAATGGTTTCAGTCTTCAGCCATTACAGCCCATATCAGATGGGCTGTTTGTAAAACCTTCGGGAATAGGAAATGATGGAACTATCCAGGGATGTTGATGATGAAAAATGTCAATTGCAGATGGTGGAAATCTGAAATAAAAATAGAAAAAAAAAACAGGAAACACAGGGGTAGTATCTATAGAGAGAACAGGGAAAATGCTTTGGGTGCAGTCAGTGAGTCATCATGAGTAATATTGTTTGTAAAGGAACAAAGGATACAAAAAGCTCACGTAGGCACAAACACACATCCACAAAAGCAGGTACGCAAACATGTATGTACACACACACACACACACACAGATGTACACACACTCCAACACACACAAACATACACTCTTCATGTGCAATCTCAAACATACACACCAACACACAGGCCAGGATTTGGCCCTCGTGGGCGGACTCAGTGGGGGTGGGTGGGAGTGGTCGGGAAGCTGACCACTGCCCGTGGTCGGGCAGTGATGGTGATTTAACACCGCTGGACCAATGGAGACCCGCCCCAGTGTGAAGCGTGTGCTGCAGCGCTCGGTGCTGCCAGTGAAGGTGGGGGTGGGGGGTGGGGCATGGGGTGGGTGGGGGGGGGGAGTGAGGAGGAGGAGGGCAAGCGGGGAACTTTGCGCATGCACGCAGGTGCACACTGGAAACGTTCCCTGACGCACACAGCTACCTCAGAGAGATGAAGACATGTTAACAGACATGTCCCCTCATGTGGTTCTGTGACTCTGTCACATGAGCAGGGACGTGTTAGAAATTAGTATGAAAATTTAAAATTTTTTTTCAATGACACGGATCTAAATCTCATCTAAATTTCACCAAAAATGCAAAGGCTGCTTGGCCTTTTCACCCACCCACCAACCGTGGACAGTTTGGACAGGCAGCAAAACGTTTAATTCAGTTAGATCGTTAATGGCCTTACTGGGCCTGTTAATTGTCAGTGGGCACGTTGCCAACTCCCAAGCACACGCCCGCCGACCGAAATATCGCGTGGGGGCACGATGATGGTCAGGACGCTCGCCCGAAGTCATCGCGCATCGTTTTATGCTCGTTCGGGTGGGGTGCGCCTGCCCAGCAACAAGAAAATCCTGGCCATGGACACACATTCAGACATACACACGCACACGCCAGTTTGCTATTCTGTGCCTATCCAGCTCACCATACCGACGGCAGGATGTGGATTTGGATTTATCGCCCCCCCACTGTTTGCTGGTCATGGTGATGGATCTTAACCACAGGCTTACTCAGCATGGTGCTTTTCCAGTACAGCTGAAACTCTAACAGTGTGCTGGTCACCTGCAATACCGAGCGGTTGCTGCAAATAACAGGGAGAGGTTCCATCACAATCTCCAGCTCTGACTTTGGTAGACACCAAGTCATAGAATCATTGGTTGATGCAGGACCAAAGGAACCCATTCGGTCCATCATGCCTGTGCTGGCCCTTTGAAAGAGCTATCCAATTAGTCCCACTCCCCTGTTCTCCCCCGAGGGCCCTGAATTTCTTCCCTTTTCAAATATTTTGAAAGTTGCTATTGAATCTGCTTCCTCTGCCCTTTCAGGCAGCACGTTCCAGATCACAACAATTCACTGTAAAAAGAAAAGTTCCCTCATGTTGCCTCTGGTTCCTTTTCCCAGTTTCCTTAAATCTGTGTCCCTCTGGATAGCGACACACATGACTCTGGAAACAGTTTCTCCTTATTTACTCCATCAAAACCCCTCATGGTTTTGAACACCTCCATTAAATCTCCTCTTAACCTTCTCTGCTCTAAGGAGAACAAACCCAGTTTCTCCAGCCTCTCCATAAAACTGAATACCCTCTTCCCTGTTCCCAGTCCTGTAAATCTCCTTCGCACCCTCTCCAAGACCTTGGCACCCTTAGTGGACTATAAATTATAACAGCTCCCTCCAGAGTGTACAACAATCTTACAGTAAAGCTACCACAAAACGATGGGATGATATCTAACCTGGAAGGACAATAAAAGAGTTGACGTTAGCTATAGGATCAGATTAGATTATAACATGAAAATAATGGAGATTTTTCTCAATTCCTGAAGCACGTTATTCATCAGCTGTTTTATTATATACTTTTAACAACACAGGGTCCCGCAGGTTCACCAGGATTCCCAGGGACCCCAGGATTACCTGTAAGTACAATATCCCCTATTATTCACATTTAAAATACTGAACTGTTCCAAACTGTAACCCTCTGACAATTCTCCTCGCTCCCAGGGTTTACCAGGACAGGATGGACCACCAGGAGCAGCAGGAATCCCAGGCTGCAACGGTACAAAGGTGAGTCTCGATACCGGGATTGGTTTAACCGGCGCTTGATGCAACTTTATAGAATTTTCCAACACAGAACCAGACCATTCGGCCCATCTGATTGAGGCAAGTCTGTTTCTCCTTCCTTCGAATCACTCCCCACACCATTTTCATTTATTCATTCCTGGGATTTCGGCTTCGCTGGCTGGGCCAGCATTTATTGCCCATCCCTAATTGCCCTTGAGAAGGTGGTGGTGAGCTGCCTTCTTGAACCGCTGCAGTCCATGTGGTGTAGGTACACCCACAGTGCTGTTAAGGAGGGAGTTCCAGGATGCACCATTTAATATCCCACCCAGTCTAATCCCACTCTCCCCCTCACTCCCCGCACCCTTTAATATCCCACCCAGTCTAATCCCACTCTCTCCCCCTCACTCCCTGCACCCTTTAATATCCCACCCAGTCTAATCTCACTCTCCCCCTCACTCCCCGCATCCTTTAATATCCCACCCAGTCTAATCCCACTCTCCCCCTCACTCCCCACACCCTTTAATATCCCACCCAGTCTAATCCCACTCTCCCCCTCACTCCCCACTCCCTTTAATATCCCACTCAGTCTAATCCCACTCTCCCCCTCACTCCCCGCACACTTTAATATCCCACCCAGTCTAATCCCACTTTCCCCCTCACTCCCCGCACACTTTAATATCCCACCCAGTCTAATCCCACTCTCCCCCTCACTCCCCGCACCCTTTAATATCCCACCCAGTCTAATCCCACTTTCCCCCTCACTCCCTGCACCCTTTAATATCCCACCCAGTCTAATCCCACTTTCCCCCTCACTCCCTGCACCCTTTAATATCCCACCCAGTCTAATCCCACTTTCCCCCTCACTCCCCGCACACTTTAATATCCCACCCAGTCTAATCCCACTCTCCCCCTCACTCCCCGCACCCTTTAATATCCCACCCAGTCTAATCCCACTTTCCCCCTCACTCCCTGCACCCTTTAATATCCCACCCAGTCTAATCCCACTTTCCCCCTCACTCCCTGCACCCTTTAATATCCCACCTAGTCTAATCCCACTCTCCCCCTCACTCCCTGCACACTTTAATATCCCACCCAGTCTAATCCCACTCTCCCCTTCACTCCCCGCACCCTTTAATATCCCACCCAGTCTAATCCCACTCTCCCCCTCACTCCCTGCACCCTTTAATATCCCACCCAGTCTAATCCCACTCTCCCCCCACACTCCCCGCACTCTTTAATATCCCACCCAGTCTAATCCCACTCTCCCCTTCACTCCCCACACACTTTAATATCCCACCCAGTCTAATCCCACTCTCCCCCTCAATCCCCACACCCTTTAATATCCCACCCAGTCTAATCCCACTCTCCCCCTCAATCCCCACACCCTTTAATATCCCACCCAGTCTAATCCCACTCTCCCCCTCACTCCCCGCACCCTTTAATACCTCACCCAGTCTAATCCCACTCTCCCCCTCAATCCCCACACCCTTTAATATCCCACCTAGTCTAATCCCACTCTCCCCCTCACTCCCTGCACCCTTTAATATCCCACCCAGTCTAATCCCACTCTCTCCCCCTCACTCCCTGCACCCTTTAATATCCCACCCAGTCTAATCCCACTCTTCCCCTCACTCCCTGCACCCTTTAATATCCCACCCAGTCTAATCCCACTCTCTCCCCCTCACTCCCTGCACCCTTTAATATCCCACCCAGTCTAATCCCACTCTCCTGCTTGCTCCCACACCCTTTAATATCCCACCCAGTCTAATCCCACTCTCCTGTTTATTTTAAATACTTGAAATACTATAACATGCTGAGCAAGCTGGGCCAGTCTCTGATTGGTTGGTGCTTGTTAGGCAGCACAGAGATTCATGGACATGGAACGTGAAGCCTAAAACCCTTCTGTCTTGATTTAGGGTGAAATAGGTCCATTGGGACCCCCTGGATTACCAGGTCTCCAAGGATCTCCTGTAAGTACCCGTCAATATAACTTGACTTTGTCATTTCAGATTTATGGAGGGGTGTGACTGTGGAGTGGGTGTGACTGTGGAGGGGTTTGACTGTGGAGGGGTGTGACTGTGGAGTGGTTGTGACTGTGGAGGGGTTTGACTGTGGAGGGGTTTGACTGTGGAGGGGTGTGACTATGGAGTGGGTGTGACTGTGGAGGGGTTTGACTGTGGAGGGGTGTGACTGTGGAGAGGTGTGACTGTGGAGGGGTTTGACTGTGGAGGGGTGTGACTGTGGAGTGGGTGTGACTGTGGAGGGGTTTGACTGTGGAGGGGTGTGACTGTGCAGTGGGTGTGACTGTGGAGGGGTGTGACTGTGGAGTGGGTGTGACTGTGGCTGTGGAGTGGGTGTGACTGTGGAGGAGTTTGACTGTGGAGTGGGTGTGACTGTGGAGGGGTTTGAATGTGGAGGGGTTTGACGGTGGAGTGGGTGTGAGTGTGGAGTGGGTGTGACTGTGGAGGGGGTGTGACTGTGGAGTGAGTGTGACTGTGTAGTGGGTGTGACTGTAGAGGGGTGTGACTGTGGAGTGGGTGTGACTGTGAAGGTGTGTGACTGTGGAGGGGTGTGATTGTGGAGTGAGTGTGACTGTGGAGTGGGTGTGACTGTGGAGTGGGTGTGACGGTGGAGTGGGTGTGACGGTGGAGTGGGTGTGACGGTGGAGTGGGTGTGACTGTGGAGGGATGTGACTGTGGAGTGAGTGTGACGGTGGAGTGGGTGTGACTGTGAAGGTGTGTGACTGTGGAGTGGGTGTGACTGTGGAGGGGGTGTGACTGTGGAGGGGGTGTGACTGTGGAGGGGGTGTGACTGTGGAGGGGTGTGACTGTGAATGTGTGTGACTGTGGACTGGGTGTGACGGTGGAGGGGTTTGACTGTTGGGGGGTGTGACTGTGGAGTGAGTGTGACTGTGGAGGTGTTTGACTGTGGAGGGTGTGTGACTGTGGAGGGGTGTGACTGTGGAGGGGGTGTGACTGTGGATGTGTTTGACTGTGGAGGGCTTGACCATGGAGGGGGTGTGACTGTGGAGTGGGTGTGATTGTGGAGTGGGTGTGACTGTGGAGTGGGTGTGACTGTGGAGTGGGTTTGACTGTGGAGGGGTTGTGACTGTGGAGGGGTTGTGACTGTGGAGGGGTGTGACTGTGGAGGGGTTGTGACTGTGGAGGGGTTTGACTGTGGAGTGGGTTTGACTGTGGAGGGGTTTGACTGTGGAAGGGTGTGACTGTGAACTGGGTGTGACTGTGGAGGGGTGTGACTGTGGAGGGGTGTGACTGTGGAGGAGTTTGACTGTGGAGGGGGTGTGACTGTGGAGGGGTGTGACTGTGGAGGGGTGTGACTGTGGAGAGGTGTGACTGTGGACTGGGTGTGACTGTGGAGGGGTTTGACTGTGGAGGGGTGTGACTGTGGAGTGAGTGTGACGGTGGAGTGGGTGTGACTGTGGAGGGGTGTGACGGTGGAGTGGGTGTGACTGTGGAGTGGGTGTGACTGTGGAGGGGTGTGACGGTGGAGTGGGTGTGACGATGGAGTGGGTGTGACTGTGGAGGAGTGTGACTGTGGAGGGGCTGTGGCTGTGGAGTGGGTGTGACTGTGGAGTGGATGTGACTGTGGAGGGGTGTGACTGTGGAGGGGTTGTGACTGTGGAGGGGTTTGACTGTGGAGTGGGTTTGACTGTGGAGGGGTTTGACTGTGGAGGGGTGTGACTGTGAACTGGGTGTGACTGTGGAGGGGTGTGACTGTGGGGGGGTGTGACTGTGAACTGGGTGTGACTGTGGAGGGGTGTGACTGTGGAGGGGTTTGACTGTGGAAGGGTGTGACTGTGAACTGGGTGTGACTGTGGAGGGGTGTGACTGTGGAGGGGTGTGACTGTGGAGGAGTTTGACTGTGGAGGGGGTGTGACTGTGGAGGGGTGTGACTGTGGAGGGGTGTGACTGTGGAGAGGTGTGACTGTGGACTGGGTGTGACTGTGGAGGGGTTTGACTGTGGAGGGGTGTGACTGTGGAGTGAGTGTGACGGTGGAGTGGGTGTGACTGTGGAGGGGTGTGACGGTGGAGTGGGTGTGACTGTGGAGTGGGTGTGACTGTGGAGGGGTGTGACGGTGGAGTGGGTGTGACGATGGAGTGGGTGTGACTGTGGAGGAGTGTGACTGTGGAGGGGCTGTGGCTGTGGAGTGGGTGTGACTGTGGAGTGGATGTGACTGTGGAGGGGTGTGACTGTGGAGTGAGTGTGACTGTGGAGTGAGTGTGACTGTGGAGGGGTGTGACTGTGGAGTGAGTGTGACTGTGGAGGGGTGTGACGGTGGAGTGGGTGTGACTGTGGAGGGGTGTGACTGTGCAGTGAGTGTGACTGTGGAGGGGTGTGACTGTGGAGTGAGTGTGACTGTGGAGGGGTGTGACGGTGGAGGAGTGTGACTCTGGAGGGGTGTGGCTCTGGAGGGGTGTGGCTCTGGAGGGGTGTGACGGAGTAGTGGTTGTGACTGTGGTAGGGTGTGACGGTGGAGTGGGTGTGACGGTGGAGTGGGTGTGACTGTGGAGGAGTGTGACTGTGGAGTGGGTGTGACTGTGAATGTGTGTGACTGTGGAGGGGTGTGACTGTGGAGTGGGTTTGACTGTGGAGTGGGTGTGACTGTGGAGGGGTGTGACTGTGGAGTGGGTGTGGCTGTAGAGTGGGTGTGGCTGTAGAGTGGGTTTGACTGTAGAGTGGGTGTGACTGTGGAGTGGGTGTGACTGTGAATGTGTGTGACTGTGGAGGGGTATGACTGTGGAGGGGTGTGACTGTGGAGTGGGTTTGACTGTGGAGTGGGTGTGACTGTGGAGGAGTGTGACTGTGGAGTGGGTGTGACTGTGAATGTGTGTGACTGTGGAGAGGTGTGGCTGTGGAGGGGTGTGGCTGTGGAGTGGGTGTGACTGTGGAGTGGGTGTGACTGTGGAGGGGTGTGACTGTGGAGTGGGTGTGGCTGTAGAGTGGGTGTGGCTGTAGAGTGGGTTTGACTGTGGAGTGGGTTTGACTGTAGAGTGGGTGTGACTGTGGAGTGGGTGTGACTGTGGAGTGGGTGTGGCTGTAGAGTGGGTTTGACTGTAGAGTGGGTGTGAGTGTGGAGTGGGTGTGACTGTGGAGGGGTGTGACTGTGGAGGGGTGTGACTGTGGAGTGGGTGTGGCTGTAGAGTGGGTTTGACTGTAGAGTGGGTGTGACTGTGGAGTGGGTGTGACTGTGGAGTGGGTGTGACTGTGGAGGGGTGTGACTGTGGAGTGGGTGTGACTGCGGAGGGGGTGTGACTGTAGAATGGGTTTGACTGTGGAGTGGGTGTGACTGTGAATGTGTGTGACGGTGGAGTGGGTTTGACTATGGAGTGGGTGTGAGTGTGGAGTGGGTGTGACTGTGGACGGGTGTGACTGTGGAGTGGGTGTGACTGTGGAGGGGTGTGACGGTGGAGTGGGTGTGACTATGGAGTGGATGTGAGTGTGGAGTGGGTGTGACTGTGGAGGGGTGTGACTGTGGAGTGGGTGTGACTGTGGAGGGGTGTGACTGTGGAGGGGTGTGACTGTGGAGTGGTTGTGACTATGGAGTGGGTGTGAGTGTGGAGTGGGTGTGGCTGTGGAGGGGTGTGACGGTGGAGTGGGTGTGACTGGAGGGGTGTGACGGTGGAGTGGGTGTGACTGTGGAGTGAGTGTGACTGTGGAGTGGGTGTGACTGTGGAGTGGGTGTGACTGTGGAGTGGGTGTGACTGTGGAGGAGTGTGACTGTGGAGGGGTGTGACTGTGGAGTGGGTGTGACTGTGGAGGAGTGTGAGTGTGGAGGGGTGTGACGGTGGAGTGGGTGTGACTGTGGAGGAGTGTGACTGTGGAGGGGTGTGACGGTGGAGTGGGTGTGACTGTGGAGTGAGTGTGACTGTGGAGTGAGTGTGACTGTGGAGTGGGTGTGACTGTGGAGTGGGTGTGACTGTGGAGCATCTCGATATGAATTTCACTCTGCTGTAATGTTGTTTTTCAGGGACAACCAGGCACTCCAGGGATGAAGGTAAAAAGCAAACCCAATTTTCAATTTTTGTTCAAAAATTCAAATGTGAAGCGCTGGTCAGGAATAATCCAAGTTCCCATTGTATCCCTGATTTCCCACCTCCGTGTTCCCATCGAGTACAGACTCCCCACTGGGCACTCGTCATCGCAGAATCAAGGAGGACAGGATGAGGCCTTTCTGCCCTTCCATCCTGTTCCACCATTCAGTGAGATCATGGCTGATCGAAACCGCTACCTATCCTTGCTGCATATTCCTCGATATTCTTACCCAGCCAGAGTCCATCGCCCTCAGTCTTGTCATCAATTGCTTCCTATTATTTGCTAAATATGTGTGGTTGTCAATCCTTCACATCTGATGGCCTCTCTTACATGCTGTGTTATTTCACATTTACTCTGCATAGAATTACATAGCGTACAGGCCATTCAGCCCAACTGCTCCATACTGCTCCACACAAGCCTCCTCCCACCCTCCTATATCTCAGCCTATCACAATATCTTTCTATTCCTTTCTCCTTCATGTGTTTATGTGTTTTCCCCTTGAATTTACCTGTACTATTCACCTCAACGACTCCCTGTGACAGTGAGTTCCACATTCACACCACCCTCTGACCTGGGTTCATGGCTGTCTTATATTGATGGCTCCTAGCTATGGTCTCCCCCACAAGTTGAAATATCCTCTCTGCACACAACGTACCAAAATTTTACCCTTCACAATTTTAAAAACCTCTATCAGGTCACCCCTCAGCCTTCTCTTTTCCAGAAAAAGAGCCCCAGCCTGTTCAATCTTTCCTGACAGTTCTAACCTCTCCGTTCTCTTTTGCATCTTGCCCGGTACCTTTAAATCCCTTTTTATAACATGGAGACCAGGACTGTTCACAGTCACATGTGAACATGGAAACCACAGACCCAATGTGCTCTCTCCAGGGCTCCATACAAGTTTAACATGGCTTCTCTGCTTTCAATCCAATCACTTCTAGAATTGAACTCCGGCGCTATCTTTGCTGGTTTTCTTCCGTTAATCCCTGGATCTCTTGGACAAAGCACACATGTTAATTTGTTTCCTGGAACAGGTCACTTGCCTTAAGCCAGAGGTTTTAGCATGAGGGGCACAGCTCCACACCCAATCTTACTGCCCATCATTAGCGTACTGGAAAGATTTGCAGGTTCTTTGAGACTTCAGCTCGGTTTTATAAAAGGCTATTAGACCCTATAGCCCTTACCCTTCCACCCACCCCCCCACCCATGCCCCCTCATAGCCCCATGCCACCACTATAACCACTCACCCAGTATCCAATATGGGCAGACCTCAGGAGCCATGTGGAGATGAAAAAAAAAACTAAACTTCTAAAAGTCTTACAGAGCACTCACTCATACATACTTGATCCAAAAAAACCTCTCATCCATGAAACCCATTCAAAGATTTCAAATCCCCTCAAGTAGTCAATCTGTAATATTAAAAAAAACCTATATTCTGTAACCGCATCATAGCTCTTAAAACTGTCAATCAAAATGTGAACTCAGCCTGTCCCCCGACTGAGATATGTGGCTTTTGAGCTTTTGAAACTTTGCTAAGCATTCATAATGGGCTCAGCTGTAATAACAACCCTTGGGAAATGTCAACAGTCAGGTCTTTGAAACTGCAGGAACAGTTGGTAACGGTTTCTTTCTAAGCTACACCAGATGACCTATCAATAAATGCACTTCAGCAGTAGGTGTTTTTTTTCACCCTAACTGATCGTTGCAGTCTCATTTTTTACATTTTTAAATAATTTTAGATAATGATACTTAACCAGACCTTATCCAACCTCAACAAACACTAATGCCTCTTCCCCAAACTTCTGACCCCCAGACTGTGGACTAAGACCCTTGGAACAGCCAAAATGGGCTTTGTTTGAACTCAGCACTAGTTTCAAACGGCCCTGCTGAATTTGGATTTCCGCCATGTGATTCACACTCCTCTCCTTCCCCCTGCCCCCAAAAATGGGATCTGCCTGAAATGGGGCCGGGACTTTTGCTTCCGGTTCCCTCCAGAGTCGGCCCAACTCCTCATAAGCCCAGTCCGATTGTGTGTGACAGAGGGTGTGATTCCTGTCCAATCAATATAACCAATATAACCCTGCAATTTACATAATCGAGAGCAAGTCATAGAATCTTCCAGTATTGAAGGAGGCCATTCGTCCCCTCAAACTGTGCTAACTCTATGAAAGACCTATCCAATTAGTCCCTCTCCCCCTGCTCTTTTCCCATAGCCCTGAAAATTTTGCCCACTTGAAATATTTGTCTAATTTCCTTTATATTGAATCTGCTTCCACCGCCCTTTCAGGCAGCACCTTCCAGATCACAACAACTCGCTGTAGGAAATACATTCTCCTCATTTCCCCCAACATTCTCCTCAACTCCCCCCCTCTGGTTCTTTTGCCAATTACCTTAAATCTGTGTCCCACTGGTTACTTACCCTCCTGCCATTGGAAACAACTTCTCCTTATTTCCTCTATCAAAGCCCCTCCCGGGTTTGAGCACCTCTATTAAATCTACCATTGATCTACTCTACTTTAAGGAGACCAATCCCAGCTTCTCCAGTCTCTCCACATGAACTGAACTTCCTCATCCCCGGCCCCAGTCTGGTAAATCCCCTCTGCACCCTCTCCGAGGCCCTGATATCCTCCAGATTTATGTTTCAGGCTTACGTTGAAAAAAGATGTAAAGGTTCATGTCTCACTGCCGGTAAATTAATACCCTGATGGGTTTGTTTTAAAACAGGGCGATCCAGGTGATATCTTTGGGGTTTCCGTGTTGAAGGGGGAGCCAGGCTTCCCAGGACCACCAGGAAAAGTGGTGAGTTTCGGCCTCTGAGGTTTTCTGGAAACATCCACTCTACCAGCCAATGTCTGATGGTCTTCTCTTACTCCCTCAGTCCTAAACCATTTCATCTCTTAAACACAGGGTGCACCAGGGATTCCTGGATCCATCGGACCAACTGGCCCAGTGGGTTATCCGGGGCCCCCAGTAAGTCTCTTTATTCTCATTTCCTGCACAAAATGGTTTTCGGTTAAAATCAGGCCTGGCTGAGTTGGACCTGGCGACACAGGGAGAGAGAGAGAGAGAGAGAGAGAGAGAAGAGATCACATAACCCAGAGCTTCGATTCCAGACCCTGAAATGGTGAACTGTTTGTTTGGTTACCTATGGAGGGGGCCGGTTGGGTGAGACTGCAGGTGGCGAGTCTCATCGTCCCGGAGCTCGAGGGTACACGAGGAAATCTTGGAGCATGGATGGATCTTTGGAGCATGTCGGATAGATCCGATGCCCGGCTCTGGTGGGTGAGAGGCTCTACATTGGCCCTCAAGCCTCAGAAAATTAACTCTTACGCTCTATCCACGAGGTAGAGGAGGTGGGAATGATTTCCTTCACTTCGTTATTGTCTTCAGCTGCCTGGGCCCGAAACTCAGGAATTCCTTCCCTCCATATCTCCAACTCTCTCTCTTCCGTTTAAGATGTCCTATAAAACATTTGACCAAGCTATTGATCACTTGCTCCTAACATTTCGTTATATGGCTTGTTTTCTTTGTCAAGTTTTCTCTGATAACACTGCTGTGCAACAGCTCGGGATGTTTCACTACATTAAAGGCGTTATAACAATGCAAGTTGTTGTTAATGGTCTGTTTTATTTGTTATTGTAGGGTCCACCCGGTATCCCAGGCCCTCCAGGACCAAAGGTAAATGATTGCATTCAGATGCGGGGCTGATATTGTTGATAACACCGGTATCATTAATATTAGTGAGATTACCGTCGGCAGCTGCACCTTTCTCTCTGTGTGAGGGGATGGAAGTGCAACAAATCTGCTGGTGCACTTTTTAGCAGACGGCTGAAGAGACCAGTCAGTGAGAGGCAGGTTCTGCCATGAGTGCCACACATGAAGTGGTATCAGGTGTGGTTGTGGGTTGTTGTTTTTGGTGCTGGCACCTGTCACCAAGTCACTGTAGCGCCTGATCATCACGGCGACGCCCACCGCTAATGCCGCCATTTGCCCTTGTTGCCGTTAGAGTCTCCCAGGCCCCGTGGTCGATGTTTTGGTCACTCTTACAGGAACGTGCGAAGCGGAGCTTTGGTTGGGGGGTAGGGGGGTGGAGGTTGGAGGGTGGGGGGGTGGAGGGTGGAGGGTGGGGGGGTGCGGGGGGAGGTGGGTGTACTGGTTTTCTGGCTCCGCTCAGCTCACCGTGCGGAACATCCTTCAGCAGGTGAACATTTTTCATCCCATGGGTTTGCCCGAGCCAGCAAAGTCACCTCTGCCCATTGAGCGCCGACATACTGGGTGGGGGTGGGGGGGGGGGGGGGGGGTGGTGGTGGTGGGGGTGGGGGGGGGGTGGTGGTGGGTTTGCCTTGGAAGAGAGATCCTGCGTTCGTGATTCTGTCCTTCCCTGGGACACCCAGCACACGCTGCAAACAGTAAAGACCAAGGCTGTTGAGTTGCTTTTCCTGAGAACTTCAAGTTATGTTTCACAGCCCCACAGCAAAGGTGCTGGGAACACAGGCCTCACGAACCAACGTCTTCATTCAGAGGCTCAATTTGATGTTATTCTGTTCGATGCTCATTTTGTGGGAGCTGCATTCCCTCCACGTGGATTGAGAGACAGACTCACTGTCGCTGGTCGATATCCCTGATATTATTGATTATTCAAGTAGATATCAATGATATTACCGATAATACTGATATTAATATGGTTGATATTCCTGAAGCTTGTTGCTGACCAGCTTTGGATTAATTTGTTTCTTTCCTTTGTGAACAGGGGAATATGGGGGTACAGTTCTATGGACCAAAGGGTCAGAAGGTGAGGAATCCCCACAGATACATTTAGATTCTCTTCACAAATGGGATGATTCACCCAGTAAAACACAAATTAATCAACATCAGTCGACACCTTATTAAAAATCTGCCAGAGCTTCCTGTTCAACTTCCAGCTGTAACTACTTTTGGCCACTTTGGAAAGTCAGGATGGAGACGAGAGGGAGGAGTGGGGCGAGGGAGAGGATGGAGGAGGAGGGGGGGGGGGAGTGGCAGGGGAGAGAGGAGGAGAGGGAAGAGGAGGGGAAGAGGTGGGGGAAGGGATTGGGTGGGAGGAGAGACGGGGAAGGGAGGGGAGCGGGGAGGGATGGGGAGAGGGGAAAATGGGAGAGGGAAGAAGATGGGGAGAGGGGAGGGGAGGGAGTGGAGAAGAGGTGGGAGGGGAAGGTGGAGGGAGGGGAGAGGAGGAGAGGGGGAGAAGGGGAGGGAGGGGTGATGGGAGGGAGAGGAGGTGAGAGGGAGGGAGAGGAGGAGAGGGGGAGAAGGGGAGGGAGGGGTGATGGCAGGGAGAGGAGGTGAGAGGGAGGGAGAGGAGGTGAGAGGGAGGGAGAGGAGGTGAGAGGAAGGGAGAGGAGGTGAGAGGGAGGGAGAGGAGGTCACGGGGGAGGGATAGGGAACAGGGAGGGATAAGATAAGGGAGGATTAGGGGTTGGGGCAGAGGGAGGTGAAGGGAGGTCTGTAAAGGGTAAGGGAGGAGAGAGGAAGGAGAAAGAAGGATGGCCTTGGACATTTTCTCAAACTCCTGAATTGAGCTTCTGTGTTGGGAGCCGGGCTGCTTGTGGACAGAATTAGCTGTTCTGACAAACGTGCTATCTGTATCTTTAAAGGGCGATCCAGGAGTACAAGGACCCCCAGGCCCACCTGGTAACAGAGAGTTTCAAGGAACAACAACAAAAGTCCTCATAGGAGCAAAGGTTTGTTCATTTAAACAAGATGCTTTGTTGGATCATTTTCCACGATAATTAAACCCACATCAGAGTTTATCTCATAGCTATTGTAATGTAAGAGATAGCAGCGTGACATCACTTGAAGGGAAATGTGTCATGTGACCCAGTCTAAGCTTCACTTTTGCTTTGAGCAGAGCACACATGCACAGCTCTGATGCCCACAAGCTTGTGCCTAGTCTTAATAAATTAACCCACAACGTGTTTACTCAATCCTTTATAAGCGATTGGTGCCTTGCGTCTCGTACAGTAAATAAGCCCAAGATATAATATCATTATAATAACACGGCAGCATCTGGGAACTTATCAAAGCTGGAAAGATTCAGTGACAGCTCGAGCTGTTTGTGTCTGATGGGGGAGCTGGTTCCACAGACGGACCACTCACTCGCTGAAATATCAGGCCAGGATTTTCCCGAGCAGTGACAGTGTGTTCACAACACTCACTGTTATTAATGTATAAATTACCCAGTGAGTTCAGGGGATGAAGAGAGTCAGTGTAAATCTCCAGAATGTTCTGCTTGATTTGTGTCACTCCACTGTTCACATAAACAGCATCTTACCCTCAATCTTCCAAAGTTAAAATGGGGGGGGTTTCTGATGGAGGCACTGCCACTCCCCTGGATTTACACCTGAGGCCTAAACCCACTCACTTTTGGGCTTCTCCCACACCCGGGAAATCCTCCTGCTGGCCTAAGAATTGAGGCTGGGTGAGAAACGGCCGTTAAGTGGCCAATAATTAGCCACTAAGGAGCCTCGTCTAGCACACGGGAGTGGGCGGGAGGGGACAGCCTGTCCCAGGTCTCGCCCACCCCAACGTGAAATCGCTGGGAAGTCCGGGCAGCGGGAAGTCCATTCGTGATATTTCACCATCTCCCCACCCCCACCCACACCTAAAAGCCCAGCGGCTGGGAAGCCTGCAGTTCAGGCCCCTGTTATTTTGGAGAACTTGTTGGATTTGCTCATTAATTATCTATTAAACTCACCACGGAAAATTAGAGCTGGAATTTAACAGTTAAAATGTCTTTCTGCTGATGTGATAATTGTTAATCCAATGTTCTTTCAACCTCTCTGACCCAGAAAAAGAACAATTTAACCTGTTAAATCTCACTCCAGCAGTTGCCAATTGTTCTTCGGCATTGAAAAATATTTAATGTTAAAAATTTATTCTTTTCGTTTGTGCCTATTTTCACTTTCTTAATCCAACCTTTCTTTCCCTCACTTTATTTCTCTTTCTGGACCTGATTTGTCTTTAATTCACCTGATTTCCTTCTCCGTCGTCCCTCTGTTTCTTTCTCAATTCTTAAATCTCATTGGTTAAGGAGGTTGACTGTTGGTTCCATCATTCGCTGAGGTCCCAGATGTCCCATTACCCTCACCCACTGTTATTAGCTCACCCTCCCCGTGAGTTACAGCACAAAATATGTTCAAGCTGAAATTATTGAGGGAATAAGTCTAGCAGGGACAAGCACTCCAGAAAGATCTGGGCTAAAGTTTTCACAGATTAGTTTGGAATCGACCCCTTCCAGTGCAAGTCGTTTCCTCCGGTTCTGCTGTTCTGGACATGGGGAAACAGTTTGCCCTGATCAATGTTATCTCATCTATTTGGAATCCTAACAGCAATCACATCACCTCTCAACATTCTCGTTCGCATTGAAAACTGCTCAATATAAGTAAGTGCCCTTTCGATCCTGTTATTCCTTCTGTAGTCGGGAGAAAGGGAACGGTTTGAGTATTTGAACTTTCCTATGTCCCTACTGTTACTTGCTCACTATTCCTGAATAGTGAAATATTTATACTCTCTCCTGTTGACGCTCTGAATACTCTATCCTTTTAGAAGAATTGCACTGTAATTCGGCAATAATTTCAGAAGCGAGGAGAAACTATCTTGTATTACACAGAGGACTGGCATCATGAGCTCGGGCTTTCAAGTGAGAGGGCACAGTCACCACAGAGAAGCTCTGCTGCCTAGATCACTATTTGCACTGAGTTCTGTTCACCCATTGCCCATTGTGCTCACTGACCTACATTGGCTTTGAGTGCAGCAATACCTCAAATTTAAAATTCTCGTCCTTGTTTGCAAATTATTCCATGGCCTCGTTCCCCCGCACCCCCCACCCTTACCTCTGTAATCCCCTCCAGCCCCATAAACCTCCCAGATCTCTGTACTTCTCCAGTTCCGGCCTCTTGAGCACCCCCAATTTTAATCACTGCACCTTCAGCAGCCTGGGGCCTATGCTCTGGAATTCCATCTCTAAATCTCTCTGCCTCTCTAACTCACTTTCCTCCTTCAAGATACTCCTAAAAACCTATTCTTTTGATCTAGATTTTGGTTACCTGACCTAATGTCTCTTTATGTAACTCAGTGTCAGATTTAGCTTGATAATCATTCCTGTGAAGCACACTGGGACATTTTACCATGTTAAAAATGCTATATAAATATTGAATAAATATATTTTATAAGGCACAAATACTAATAACCTCCTTCTCACTGATTTCTTTTCAGGGCCAAAAAGGAGATCGAGGGGAACCAGGAGTGAAGGGTTTCCCTGGCAGTCCAGTAAGTATTAGGGTCAGTCTGCCTGACTAACCTATTAAAACTCTTGTGTACGTGTACAACAGACTTCTCTTCTTTGTTTATACTTATAACAACAACACCTAGCATTGAAGACACCAACTTAATGCAAAATTTCTATGTAAACATGCTAATGTGTCAAGTGGTTGCCCCGTTTGGGATCACGGAATTTGCTCTGTAATTTTCCAGTGCATAAAGTGGATTAATTCAGTCACAGGCTGTGTGTTTGAAAATTATTGGGGCAGGATCTTGCCCCCCACATCTTCCCCTCCACTGTGGGAGCGGGTGGGTTCCTGATCAGCGCTCCCAGTCGGGGGCGCGCCGCCATTTTACATGTGTGACGTGCACCAGGAACCACTGTGTGCTCCCTGCGCGGGCTGGGGGCTGGATTCCCTGAGCGGTGAGCATGCTGTTTCGTGCTTGCACATGAATGAACGCATTCATCTCCCTGGGGCTAAGCGCTGCCTCAGGGAGATCGGCTCAGCTTTGAAAATTTCAATAAAGAAGGGGAAAAAAATTACCGACATGTCCCCTCATGTGTCACTGTCACATGAGCTGGGACACGTCCATTTCTTTCATTTCAACATTTCACAAACATTTTAAATCCCCTCGTGAAGCCTCATCCCACCCGTGGATGAGGTTTCATGTTTGTTCACAAGCCCAATGGGCTCCCGGCCTGTTCGCCAACGCTAAGGTTGGACGGTCAGGTCCACTAATCATCTTAATTACTTTTTTAATGGCCTTAATCGGCCTTTGACATTTCGGTGGGTACACAGCCGATTCGGTTGCGCGGCCTCCGAACTGAAAACCTAAATAATGCGCGGTGAAGTCAGGATGCCTGCCTGATGTCAGCCCATGTCGTTTTATGCTTCGGTGAGCAGGCCCTACCCTCCCCCACTTGCCGAACAGAAGGTTCTGCCCTTGGCTGTAGAGCGAGCGCCTTGTCTCAAAACAGATCAACGATTCACTTTGAAATAGTATTCACCAACTCAATCAGCCCAGACTGAGCTTCTGGGCAAAAATCAAATTTGCCACAAAGGCTTCAACCCACCATTGTTTCCGGTTATGGGATGTGAAGTTGGTGAATCAGTAACGCACACAGACTGAATGCAACACAATATTTAAAACATTCCTTGAGAAAAGAGGTCTGCAAAATGAAACTTCCAAAAGGCTAGGGTCTTTATTGTGAATCTCGTTTGTCCAATTTAAGAAATGTTACTGATTTCAAGTGAGTCCTCCCATTTCTACAGGGACATTCGAGTATCGGGATGAAGGGTGACAAAGGAGAATTGGGAGAACCGGGTAAACGCGTGAGTATGAGGAATCGGTTTTTTTATATAAAAACAAAAAACTGCGGATGCTGGAAATCCAAAACAAAAACAGAATTACCTGGAAAAATTCGGCAGGTCTGGCAGCATCGGCGGAGAAGAAAAGAGTTGACATTTCGAGTCCTCATGACCCTTCAAGGGTCATGAGGACTCGAAACGTCAACTCTTTTCTTCTCCGCCGGGTCATGAGGACTCGAAACGTCAACTCTTTTCTTCTCCGCCGGGTCATGAGGACTCGAAACGTCAACTCTTTTCTTCTCCGCCGATGCTGCCAGACCTGCTGAGTTTTTCCAGGTAATCCTGTTTTTGTTTCGGTTTTTTATATACTTCAAGCTCAGGATGTGGGTGTCATTGGCATGGCTGGCACTTATTGTCCATTCCCAGTTACCTGGAGAACCAACTGAGTCTCTTGCCAGGCCATACCAGAGGGCAGTCAAACTCATTGCTGTGGGCTTGGAGTCCCATAAAGGGCATCCCAGGTAAGGATGGCACATTTCCTTCCCTAGTTGACATTGGTGAAGCAGTTGGGTATTCTTTGCTATAGTCTGACAGCGCTGTGTACCCTGGGAGCTCTTCCAGGTTGAACAACAGAAACAGCCATGAGCAAAGTTGGGGGTCATTGACAAGTTCGTGTCGCAGACACAGATTCAGGAATTTGGAAATTCCGACAGATGGTCAAACCTCCTCCCAAACCACAAACCTCCCATTTGTTAAAATACTTCTAAACCTTCGTAAAGTGTTGGACAATTCTGTGAAAATTATTTGCCCCTTGAGAATTGGCGTCCTGTTTATTATTGGTGCGGAACCTCATGCAGTTTATACCTAATTGTTATTCTTCACATCATTTCACAGGGTAAACCTGGAAAAGATGGAGAACCAGGACCACCAGGACCTTACGTAAGTTGCGTTTGTATCATATCCTGACTGCAGCCTTGCATCGGCCACCAGTCCCAGACTAACCAACAACCGGAGCGTGTTCACTCTAACTGGAACCAGCAGCCCATGTACACAACATCCACTGCACTACCTTCATCAACCCTTCATGTCACTTCTTCAAAGAATTCAATCACATTTGTGAGGCAAGACCTTCCTTTAACAAATCCATGCTGGCCATCCCTGACTAGTCCATGCCTTTCCACATGACAGTTAATCCTAGCTCTTAGATCCTATCAGTCAGAGACTAGTGAAACCTTACTGGCCTCACAATGTTCCGACCTGTGTAGACAGTATTTTAACATTGTCCAAGGAAACAATTTTAAAGATGTTTCTGAACTTTATTATGCATCAGCTGTTGGTGAAAAGTGGGAAAATTATTCTTGGTTTTGTTTATTTTATAGGGTCAACCAGGATATGCAGGAGAACCAGGCTTTCCAGGGCTGGAGGGCACCAAGGTAACGAGCTTTATTTAATTTATTTGGTTGGACAGAGGGAGAGAGGGAATGGAGGGGCATTGGGAGGCAGGGATGGAGGGAGGGAACAGAGGGAGGGGATTGGGGAAAGGAGGAATGGAGGGATGAGCAGATGGAGGGAGGGATGGATACATAATCCATTTACAATGTGCATTCAGTGCTGTCGAATATGGCAAGAGAATTTCCATCCCTAACATTGGTGTAAGATTGATGGAAGCACTGGGAGTTTGGTGTAGTGAGTATTTCGACAAGTCCCCTGATGTATCTGCTGAGGGTAGACAGACAGATCCCAGCAGCAATCCGCTGGAAATATCTCACTGTTCCTTCACTGTCGCTGGGTCAAAATCCTGGAACTCCCTCCCTAACAGCACTGTGGGTGTACCTACACCACATGGACTGCAGCGGTTCAAGAAGGCAGCTCACCACCACCTTCTTAAGGGCAATTAGGGATGGGCAATAAATGCTGGCCCAGCCAGCGACGCCCACATCCCGTGAATGGATAAAAAAGAGTCCTGCTGGCTGAAGATGGTCACATAGTCAGTAGAAGAGGAGAGAGATTCTCATATTGACCAGAGAGAGATGGCAGTTTCAACCAATCAGTCCCTAAAATCACCCTTTTCTGTCTCTCCCATCTGCAAATTTACTTCCGTTCTGTTATCTGAGTTGATGCTGTTTTGAAAATAACAGGCGTACATTTGTTTTCTTTAGGGAGAGAAAGGCAATCGTGGGATTGTTGGTCCTCCAGGTATTGTAAGTATCCAAAAAATATCAAATACTAGGTGATTGGGCTGTGTAATTACTGAGGGTATTGGACTGTGTATTTATTGAGGGTATTGGACTGTGTATTTATTGAGGGTATTGGACTGTGTATTTACTGAGGGCATTGGACTGTGTATTTACTGAGGGCATTGGACTGTGTATTTACTGAGGGTATTGGACTGTGTATTTACTGAGGGTATTGGACTGTGTATTTACTGAGGGCATTGGACTGTGTATTTACTGAGGGTATTGGACTGTGTATTTACTGAGGGCATTGGACTGTGTATTTACTAAGGGCATTGGACTGTGTATTTACTGAGGGTATTGGACTGTGTATTTACTGAGGGCATTGGACTGTGTATTTACTGAGGGTATTGGACTGTGTGTTTACTGAGGGCATTGGACTGTGTATTTACTGAGGGTGTTGGACTGTGTATTTACTGAGGATATGGGACTGTGTATTTACTGAGGATATTGGACTGTGTATTTACTGAGGATATTGGACTGTGTATTTACTGAGGGCATTGGACTGTGTATTTACTGAGGGCATTGGACAGTGTATTTACTGAGGGCATTGGACTGTGTATTTACTGAGGGTTCAGGCTGTGTAATTACTGAGGGTTCAGGCTGCGTATTTACTGAGAATATTGGGCTGTGTAGTTACTGAAGGTTCAGGCTGTGTAATTACTGAGGATATTGGGCTGTGTATTTATTGAGGGTGTTGGGCTGTGTATTTACTGAGGGTAATGGGCTGTATGTTTACTGAGGTATTGGACTGTGTATTTACTGAGGTTATTGGATTGTATTTACTGAGGGTTCAGGCTGTGATTTTACTGAGGTGTCGGGCTGTGTAATTACTGAGGGTTCAGGCTGCGTATTTACTGAGAATATTGGGCTGTGTAGTTACTGAAGGTTCTGGCTGTGTAATTACTGAGGGTATTGGTCTGTGTATTTACCGAGATTTTGGGCTATGTATTAACTGAGGGTTAGGGTTATGTATATACTGAGGGTAATTGGACTGTGTATTTATTGAGGGTTTGGGCTGTGTATTTACTGAAGGCTATTAGGCTGCATATTTATTCGGTCTTTAGGTTTGTGTATTTACTGAGGCTATTGGGGTGTGTGTTTACTCAGTGTATTGGGCTGTGTATTTACTGAGGGTAATTGGGCTGTGTATTTATTCAGTCTTTAGGGCTGTGTATTTACTGAGGGTGATTGGGCTGTGTATTTATTCAGTCTTTAGGGCTGTGTATTTACTGAGGGTAAAGGAAAAATACTGCAGATGCTGGAAATCTGAAACAAAAACAAAAAATGCTGGAAACACTCAGCAGGTCTGACAGCATCGGTGGAGAGAGAAACAGAGTTAACGTTTCAAGTCTGTATGACTCTTCTTCAGACGGAAGTAAAAATGTAGTGAAATATATGCTGTTTAAGGGGGATGGAACAGGTGAATCTGGGTAGAAAGCCAGTGAGGGGTGGAGGCAAAGGACAGATTGCAAAAGATGTCATAAACAAAAGGTCAAGTGGTGGTACTGACTAAAGGAGGTGTTAATGGTGACATACTTCCTTCCGCTCTGAGAAAGTGTCATGTGGACTCGAAACGTTAACTCTGTGTTCCTCTCCGTAGATGCTGTCAGACCTGCTGCGTTTTTCTAGATATTTTTGTTTTTGTTTCAGATTTCCAACATCCGCAATATTTTGCTTTTATCTTAGTGTTTAATTGACTGCCACTTCTCTTCCAGGAATGTCTACCTTGAAGAAGTATTGCTCTTCTCTCCGACAGGATTTCTGCTTGTCTCTTTTGCCCTGTTCACCTTCATTGTTTTCCATTTCTCTCCTGGTTTTTGACCAGGTGTTTACTAAAACTCGCTTTCACAGCCACATTTCCTTTCTCAGTGACTGTCTCCGTCTCCGACTTACCCCACGTGGATTTCAACTGAAATTCCATCCCTCATCTTTCGAACCCACCCAGGATTACAGGTGTCTCCGGGACATACAACGCTCCTCGGACTGCTGTTCCCGTCACATTCTGAAATCCACACTCAGTGCCATGCACCGCCATATGAACACACTCGACCTCTCCCTCCAGCAGCACCGACACACCCTATCTCTAAGCTGTCCTTGCCCCCCGTTTCACTTTATTCTTCATCTTATCCAATGCCTCAACAAGAAACTTTTTCTCTTTCTCTCAAGTGCTAAGTAACGCAAGCTCCAACAACTCATCGACACCAACACCCATCTAGGACCCTCCACCCCACCCTGTCCCTCCGTCCCCACCCCATCTTCCAATCCCAGCCCCGGCTGTGTATTCACTATACTCCCTGACCTTCCCCTCTCCGATGCTGAACGTTCAGTGCTCAGCAAAGGACTTAGTTTCATACCCTTACGCCCTCACCTCAATGAATTTCGGGCTCGGCATGATACTGAACTCTTCTTTCGCCGTCTTCGTCTCCGGGCTCACTTCTTTGGGCAGGAGTCCTCTCCCAGTTCAACGGATCCTTTTACCCATCTCCAATATTCTCCCTCCACCTGGACCCCTCCCTCTGGATTCTTACCTTCTCTTGATCTTTTCATTGAGAACTGTCGGCGCGACATTAGTCGTCTCAATTTCTCTGCTCCTCTCACCCATTCTAACCTGTCTCTCTCTGAACTTACTGCACTCCATTCTCTCAGGTCCAACCCTGACATTGTCATCAAACCCGCTGACAAGGGTGGTGCTGTTGTTGTCTGGCGCACTGACCTCTACCTCGCAGAGGCTGAGCGTCAACTCGCAGACACTTCATCCTACCTCTCCCTGGACCATGACCCCACCACTGAACATCAAGCCATTGTTTCCAGGACTGTCACTGACCTCATCCCCTCCGGAGATCTTCCCTCAACAGCTTCCAACTTCAATCTCTCAGCCCCGCACAGCTCGCTTCTACCTCCTTCCTAAAACCACAAACAGGACTGTTCCAGTAGACCCATTGTGTCAGCCTGTTTCTGCCCCACGGAACTCATTTCTTGCTATCTTGACTCCCTTCTCTCTCCCCTTGTCCAGTCCCTTCCCACCTACATCCATGATTCCTCTGACACTCCACATCATATCAACAATTTCCAGTTCCCTGGCCCCAACCGCTTCCTCTTCACCATGGACGTCCAATCCCTCTGCACCTCCATCACCCACCAGGATGGTTTGAGGGCCCTTAGCTCCTTCCTCGAACAGAGGCCCGAACAATCCCCATCCACCACTACTCTCCTCCGTCTGGCTGAACTTGTTCTCACTGAACAATTTCTCCGTAAACTCCTCTCACTTTCTCCAAATAAAAGGTGTGGCTATGGGTACCCGCATGGGCCCCAGCTATGCCTGTCTCTTTATGGGGTATGTGGAACATTCCTTGTTCCAGTCCTACTCTGGCCCCCTCCCACAACTCTTTCTCCGGTACATCGATGATTACTTCGGTGCTGCTTCATGCTCTCGTCTGGACCTGAACAAATTTACCAACTTTGCTTCCAATTTCCACCCCTTCATCATTTTCACATCTCTGACACTTCCCTTCCCTTCCTTGACCTCTCTGTGTCTATTTCTGGTGATAGACTGTCCACCAATATCCATTAAAAGCCCACCGACTCCCACAGCTACCTCGACTACAGCTCCTCACACCCCGCTTCCTGTAAGGACTCCATCCCATTCTCCCAGTTCCTTCGCCTCTATCACATCTGTTCTGATGATGCCACTTTCAAAAACGGTTCCTCTGACATGTCCTCCTTCTTCCTTAACCGAGGTTTTCCACCCACGGTGGTTGACAGGGCCCTCAACCATGTCTGGCCCATCTCCCGCGCATCCACCCTCACGCCTTCTCCTCCCTCCCAGAAATATGATAGGGTCCCCCTTGTCCTCACTTATCACCCCACCAGCCTCCGCATTCAAAGGATCATCCTCCACCATTTCCGCCAACTCCAGCATGATGCCACCACCAAACACATCTTCCCTTCACCCCCCACCCCCGGCGGCATTCCGCAGGGATCATTCCCTCCAGGACACCCTGGTCCACTCCTCCATCACCCCCTACTCCTCAACCCCCTCCCACGGCACCTTCCCATGCATCCGCAGAAGGTGCAACACCTGCCCCTTTACTTCCTCTCTCCTCACCGTCCAAGGGCCCAAACACTTCTTTCAAGTGAAGCAGCATTTCACTTGCACTTCCCCCAACTTAGTCTACTGCATTCGTTGCTCCCAATGTGGTCTTCTTTACATTGGAGAGACCAAACGTAAACTGGGTGACCGCTTTGCAGAACACCTTCGGTCTGTCCACAAGCATTACCCAGACCTCCCTGTCGCTTGCCATTTTAACACTCCACCCTGCTCTCATGCCCACATGTCCGTCCTTGGCCTGCTGCATTGTTCCAGTGAAGCTCAACGCAAACTGGAGGAACAGCATCTCATCTTCCGACTAGGCACCTTACAGCCTTCCGGACTGAATACTGAGTTCAACAATTGTAGATCATGAACTCTCTCCTCTATCCCTAACCCCTTTCCGATCCCCTCCCACTTTTTTCTATATTCAAAGAACAAGAACAAAGAACAAAGAAAAGTACAGCACAGGAACAGGCCCTTCGGCCCTCTAAGCCTGTGCCGATCATATTGCCCGTCAACTAAAACATTTTGCACTTCCGGGGTCCGTATCCCTCTATTCCCATCCTGTTCATGTATTTGTCTAGCTGCCTCTTAAACACAAAAACAGAATTACCTGGAAAAACTCAGCAGGTCTGGCAGCATTGGCGGAGAAGAAAAGAGTTGACGTTTCAACACCACTATCGTACCTGCTTCCACCACCTCCTATGGCAGCAAATTCCAGACACACTACCCTCTGTGTAAAAAACTTGCCCCGCACATCTCCTCTATAGTTTTCTCCTCTCACCTTAAATCTTTGTCCCCTAGTAACTGACTCTTCCACCCTGGGAAAATGCTTCTGACTATCTACTCTGTCCATGCCACTGATAATTTTGTAAACTTCTATCAAGTCGCCCCTCAATCTCCATCGCTCTAGTGAGAACAATCTGAGTTTCTCCAACCTCTCCTCATAGCTAATAACCTCCAGACCAGGCAGCATCCTGGTAAACCTCCTCTGCACCCTCTCTAACACCTCCATATCCTTCTGGTAATGTGGCGACCAGAATTGCATGCAATATTCCAAGTGTGGCCTAACCAAGGTTCTATACAGCTGCAGCACGACTTCCCAGCTTTTATACTCAATACCCCTGCCAATGAAGGCAAGCATGCCATATGCCTTCCTGACTACCTTATCCACCTGCGTTGCCACTTTCAGTGACCTGTGGACCTGTACACCCAGATCCCTCTGCCCGTCAATGCACTTAAGGGTTCTGCCATTTACTGTATAATTCCTGCCTGTATTAGACCTTCCAAAATGCATTACCTCGCATTCATTTTTATTTTTAAATTTTTATTTTTCTTCCCACTTATTTTCATTATGGTTATTTTTAAAATTTATTTCCATTTTTATTCATTGTTTTATCCCCAGCTTTTAGCCTTCTCGATCTTTTTTCCCATCACCGTCCCCTTCTCCCCACCCACCCCTACTAGGGCCATCCGTCACTTTCCAGAGTGTTTACCCTGGTCCTGTTATTACCACATTCTGCTTTCCACTCTGTGTCACCATTAGCACCTCCTTTAGCCAGTACCACCACTATTAACAACCCTTTGACCTTTTGTTTATGTCATCTTTCGCAATCTCTCCTTTGCCTCCACCTGTCACTGGCCTCCTATCCAGCTTCATGTGTTCCACCGCCCCCCCCCCCACCAAACAGTATGTATTTCACCACATTTCTACGTTTCGAGTTCATATGGACTTGAAATGTTAACCCTGTCTTTCTCTCCACAGATGCTGTCAGCACTGTCAGACCTGCTGAGCTTTTCCAGCATTTTTTGTATTGGGCTGTGTATTTACTGAGCATATTGGGCTGTGTATTTACTGAGGGTATTGGGCTGTGTATTTACTGAGTGTATTGGGCTGTGTATTTACTGAGCATATTGGGCTGTGTATTTACTGAGCATATTGGGCTGTGTATTTACTGAGCGTATTGGGCTGTGTATTTACTGAGCATATTGGGCTGTGTATTTACTGAGGGTATTGGGCTGTGTATTTACTGAGTGTATTGGGCTGTGTATTTACTGAGCATATTGGGCTGTGTATTTACTGAGGGTATTGGGCTGTGTATTTACTGAGCATATTGGGCTGTGTATTTACTGAGGGTATTGGGCTGTGTATTTACTGAGGGTATTGGGCTGTGTATTTACTGAGGGTATTGGGCTGTGTATTTACTGAGCATATTGGGCTGTGTATTTACTGAGCATATTGGGCTGTGTATTTACTGAGGGTATTGGGCTGTGTATTTACTGAGCGTATTGGGCTATGTATTTACTGAGGGTATTGGGCTGTGTATTTACTGAGGGTATTGGGCTGTGTATTTACTGAGGGTATTGGGCTGTGTATTTACTGAGGGTATTGGGCTGTGTATTTACTGAGGGTATTGGGCTGTGTATTTATTGAGGGTATTGGGCTGTGTCTTTACTGAGGGTATTGGGCTGTGTATTTACTGAGCGTATTGGGTAGTGTATTTACTGAGGGTATTGGGCTGTGTATTTACTGAGGGTATTGGGCTGTGTATTTACTGAGCGTATTAAGCTGTGTATTTACTGAGGGTATTGGGCTGTGTATTTACTGAGGGTATCGGGCTGTGTATTTACTGAGGGTATCGGGCTGTGTATTTACTGAGGGTATTGGGCTGTGTATTTACTGAGGGTATCGGACTGTGTATTTACTGAGGGTATTGGGCTGTGTATTTACTGAGGTTATTGAGCTGTGTATTTACTGAGGGTATCGGGTAGTGTATTTACTGAGGGTATTGGGCTGAGTATTTACTGAGGTTATTGGGCTGTGTATTTACTGAGGTTATTGAGCTGTGTATTTACTGAGCGTATTGGGCTGTGTATTTACTGAGCGTATTGGGCTGTGTATTTACTGAGTGTATTGGGCTGTGTATTTACTGAGGGTATTGGGCTGTGTAGTTACTGAGCATATTGGGCTGTGTATTTACTGAGCGTATTGAGCTGTGTATTTACTGAGGTATTGGGCTGTGTATTTACTGAGTGTATTGGACTGTGTATTTACTGAGGGTATTGGGCTGTGTAGTTACTGAGCGTATTAAGCTGTGTATTTACTGAGCGTATTGGGCTGTGTATTTACTGAGGGTATTGGGCTGTGTATTTACTGAGGGTATTGGGCTGTGTATTTACTGAGGTATTGGGCTGTGTATTTACTGAGGGTATTGGGCTGTGTATTTACTGAGGGTATTGGGCTGTGTATTTACTGAGGGTATTGGGCTGTGCAGTTACTGAGGGTATTGAGCTGTGTATTTACTGAGGGTATTGGGCTGTGTATTTACTGAGGGTATCGGGTAGTGTATTTACTGAGGGTATTGGGCTGTGTATTTACTGAGGGTATTGGGCTGTGTATTTACTGAGGGTATTGGGCTGTGCAGTTACTGAGGGTATTGAGCTGTGTATTTACTGAGGGTATTGGGCTGTGTATTTACTGAGGGTATCGGGTAGTGTATTTACTGAGGGTATTGGGCTGTGTTTTTACTGAGGGTATCAGACTCTTTAGTTACTGGACTTGTTCTAAAGCTGTTCAGATTTTGTTGCAAAAATAATAAATGGGAATTTTATCCACAAAAATCGAGTGGTTTTGGATCTGGTGGGCGGGGGAGGTTTTAAAAAACAGAATCTTGACACCAACCACCCCCCAGACCCCGGACACCCACTTCAGGTTTAACAGATGTGGCTGGATGGGTGGGTGTCCCGAAACCACTTCAAGATGGTGGTAAGTCAGTTTAAATATGATGATGAGGCTGCAAGTCTCATTGTTATTCAGAGTGTAACTGTGGAAGGGCAGTGGGTTCACCATCCGAGAGAATCCCGGCAGCTAAACCCAGGTGAGCACAGTCTGCCGCAGGAGGTAAGTGTCCTTCCACCTCCTGCTTGATCCAGTGAGCCTACCCGGGAGAGACCCCTCTGATCAGGTGCTACCTCGCTGCCCCAAACCACACCCCACGCATCACCCCCTTACCCTTTTCAGGGGGCATCCAAAACCCCTGCCCCCAATTCCTCTCATTACTTCCCCCCAAGGCCTCTGAACCTCCCCCACCCAGGACCCTGGAACCAAATGGACTTCCTGACCCTCCAACTGCTCCGGGGATTGGCGCCAACTCCACCCCCCACCCCACCCACCCCCCACTCTCCTGCCGATTGATCGTCCATCCCCTCCCCCACAGGGCCCAGGTGTACCTTGTGCTGTGGCTCCTGGGGGGTCTGCACAATCCGACTGGAAGCCTGTCGAACAGGCAGCGAATCCGTCAGTGACATTCGCACGCACACTGTGGAGCTTAAACTGCGTTCTCACCACAGCAAAGGGGCACTGACTCCTCCCCGTGCGCTGACAGGAATCAGCGCTCACTGAACATCCGTCTCCTCTTCCAGATTATTGATGCGCGTGGAAACGCTATTCATGGGACACAGGGCAATCCAGGTGAGCCAGGCCCTCCCGGACTGCAAGGCGAACAAGGCCCTCCAGGTATGTAGCCAGATTATTAATGACCACGTTCAATGTAAATCACAATCGCTTGAGAAATTATCAGCACAATTGAAACACTTGCTCCTTTTCTTCCCCTGTTCAGGTCGTCCTGGACTCGCTGGATTACCAGGCCCTCCAGGTAAAGGATTGTGAAGCTTCTGTGGTGGAATGGTCATTGTCACAGGGCTTGACCTAGACTGACCAGCAATTAAACAGGCTAATTATAATCAACTTAACAGAGAGGCTTTGTAGAGTCGCCACAACTTCTTGGGCAGGAATGATGCTGACAGTTCCCACTGGACAGGCCATATTGAGTCCTGACGAATGTATATGTCCTCTGGCCAAACCTGAAACCTTTTGCATATGTAAATACTGGACCTAACGTGCTCTCTGATGAATTGAACAGATAGTTTGCGTCTGTCTTCACTTTAGAGGCTGCAAATAACATCCCAGAAATAATTGCGCATCAGGAGGTGAAAGGGAGGGAGAAACTTAAAACAGTTACAATCACCAGGGAAAGGTCACTGAGGAAATTAGTGGCACTAAAAGCTGACAAATCCCCAGGTCCTGGTGGACTTCATCCTAGGGTCTCAAAAGAAGCGGCTGCTGAGTTAATAGATGCACTGGTTTGAATTTCTCAAAATTCCCTAGATTCTGGAAAGATCCCATCAGATTGGAAAATAGTGAATGTCACTCCTTTATTCAAGAAAGGAGGGAGACAGAAAGCAGGAAACTACCGATCGGTTAGCTTAGCATCCGTCATAGGGAAAATGCTGGAATCTATTATTAAGGTGATTATAGAGGGGCACTTGGAAAATCTTAATGCATCAAGCCAAGACAACATGGTGTTGTGAAAGAGAAATTGTGCTTGACTATTTTATTGAGGATCTTTGAGGAAATAACAAGCAACATGGACAAAGGGGGACCTGTGGATGTGCTGTACTTAGATTTCCAGAAGGCATTTGACAAGGTGTCACATCAATGGTTACTACACAAAACAAGAGTTCATGGTGTAGGTGGTAACATATTAGCATGGATAGAGAATTGGTTAGCTAACAGGAAACAGAGAGTAGGCATATTTGGATCATTTCCAGGTTGGCAAGACGTAATGAGTGGAGTGCCACAGGGATCAGTGTTGGGGTCTCACTGCTTACAATCTATATCAATGACTTGTATGAAGGGACCAAATATATGGTTGCTAAATTTGCTAATAACACAAAGATAGGTAAGAAAGTAAGTGAAGGGGACATAGGGAGTCTGCAAAAGGATATAGACAGGTTAACTGAGTGAGTAAAAATTTGGCATTTGGGGTATAATATGGAAAAATGTGAACTTGTCCACTTTGACAGGAAAACTAGAAAAGCAGCAAATGATTTAAATGGATAGAGATTACAGAACTCTGAGGTACAGAGGGATCTGGGTGTCCTGGCACATGAATCAGGAAAAGTCAGTATGCAAGTACAGCAAGTGATTCGGAAGGGAAATGGAATGTTGCCATTTAAAGCAAAGGGAATCGAGTATAAAAGTAGCTGTAGCTACAGTTGTACAGAGCATTTGGGAGACCACAGAAGAAATACCGTGTACAGTTTTGGCCTCGTTATCTAAGACAGGTTATAACTGCATTAGGAGCAGTTCAGAGAAGGTTCACGCGACTGATTTCTGGGGTGAAGGGGTTAACTTATGAGAGAAGGTTGGACGGGCTGGGTCTGTGTCTGTTGGAGTTTAGAAGATTGAGAGGTGACCTCACTGAAACATAGAGGGCAAAATTGTTAGCTCAGTGGGTGGGCGCATACCCGACCCAACTGAGCATAAAATGACACGCGATGATGCTGGGCCAGTGCCCCCACGTCACTGCGCGTTATTTCGGTCGGTAGGTGCACGACAGAGTCGACAGCTCACCCGGCGATGATTAAAAGGCCTGTTAAGGCCATTAAGAAGGTCCTTAAAAGACATTTCTCGCTGCCCGTCCAACCTCAGGTTGGCAGGCTGGCAGAAAGGCCAAGCGGCCTTTGGAAACCTCATCCACGGGCGGGCTGAGATTTCCAAGAGCAAATAAAAATATAAAAAAATGTAACGTAATTAATAACATTCCCCTGCTCACGTGACAGAGTCCCACCAGGGGACCCGTTTTATAACATTTATAAAATCTTTATTTTATTTTTGGGAAGTGGTCATCTCCCTGACCCATCCCTGTGCCTGCCGGAGATTTGCAATTGGTACTCACAGTGCGTCCGCAAAGTTCCCCGCTCACCCACCCCCACACACTGGCAGCGCTGGGCACTGCTGCTTGTGTCTCACGGTGGGCAGGCCTTCATTGGCCCCCCCCCCCCCCCCCCCCAACCACGGCGTGAAATCGTGGTCCGACTCCAATCGCAGGCGGCTTCCTGGTTGCTCCATTGAGCCCGCCCGACAAGGGCTAAATTCTGCCCCTGACCCTGAAGGGACTTGACAGGGTGGATGTGGAGGAGATGTTTCCCCTTGTGGGAGAACCTAGAACCAGAGGGTCACAGTTTAAAAATAAGTTATCTCCCATTAAGACAGGGATGAGGAGGAATTTCTTCCCCCACAGGAACTCTCTTCCCCAGGGAGTGGTGGAATAGGTAATGTTTTTAAGGCAGAGCAGATCAATTCTTGACTAACAAGGGAGTCAAAGGTTGTCGAGAGTAGGCGAGATGTGGAGCTGAGACCACAATCAGATCAGCCATGATCTTATTGAATGGCAGAGCAGGCTCGAGGGGCTGAATGGCCTCCTCCTGCTCCTACCTTGCAAGCTCCTACGCTCCCAAGATTCCTCTTTGAATCTGTGACCATTTTCTTGGCCTTCGCTTAGTGTTACAGATCTCTCTCTATCCTCAGGTAACTTTGCAATCAAATGATTCCTTTTTTTTTTACTTACCCCCTAGGTCTCTCTCTGCAAGGTGAGAAGGGTCTCCCAGGGTTTACAGGTGAACGAGGCCAGAAAGGCGAGATGGGGGATCCAGGACTATCGCTGTCAGGCTCTCCAGGAAGGGATGGGCCAAGGGGATTACCGGGTCCCCCTGGTCCCCCTGGACCTCCAGGTAAGTTGTTCAATGCGCTGGAGCTCCTGTCGTGTCTCTGTACTGCCCTCTGAGGAGATACTGTTTCATCACTCAGGGGATCAAACGTGTTCACACGAACCATTTGCCATGGTTGAAGTGGGAGAGCAGTAACATGACAATCATGTGCGAGGGGGAATTAAGACATTTCTGAAGTGAGGTAAAACACACAATTTAACCCAAACAGCCCTTCCATCTTCAATCAGCCCCTAAAGTGGAAACTCTCAGTCCTACTCACAGGCACCGGGATCAGGAGCATATGGAAAGCTGCCATCTTTAGCCACTCTGGGCCTATATGTAACTCCAGTCCAACACCAATGTGGTTGATTCTGAACAGCTCTCCGAAATCACCCAGCTCAACGACTTCATCACACAGACTGCAGCCGTTCCTGGGGAAACCCAGCTACTTCTCAAGGCCCTTTAGGGTTAGGCAATCAATACTGGCCTGGCCATTGACGCCCATATCCTGCAACTGACTAATAGAAAAACCTGTTTTCATAAAGCACCTTGTATTTACACAGGCAAACATTATAAATGTTTTCTATGATGTTAGGGGTTAGTCCTGAATATCTTAAGTTAATGCGGAATGTTTGACAAGATAGAAAATTGTTGAAGGTTTACCATCTGTATCCTTGGAGCATTCATCTATCTGTGCAGTAATCCAGGGAAAGACTTCAGTGCAGTACTGAGGGAGTGCTGCACTGTCGGAGGGTCAGTACTGAGGGAGTGCTGCATTGTCAGAGGGTCAGTACTGAGGGAGCACCGCACTGTCGAAGGGTCAGTACTGAGGGAGTTCTGCACTGTCGGAGGGTCAGTACTGAGGGAGTGCTGCACTGTCAGAGGGCCAGTACTGAGGGAGTGCTATACTGTCAGAGGGTCAGTACTGAGGGAGTGTTGCACTGTCAGAGGGTCAGTACTGAGGGAGTTCTGCACTGTCGGAGGGTCAGTACTGAGGGAGTGCTGCACTGTCAGAGGGTCAGTACTGAGGGAGTGCCGCACTGTCAGAGGGTCAGTACTGAGGGAGTGCTGCACTGTCGGAGGGTCAGTACTGAGGGAGTGCTGCACTGTCAGAGGGTCAGTACTGAGGGAGTGCTACACTGTCAGAGGGTCAGTACTGAGGGAGTGCCGCACTGTCAGAGGGTCAGGACTGAGGGAGTGCTGCACTGTCAGAGGGTCAGTACTGAGGGAGTGCTGCACTGTCAGAGGGTCAGGACTGAGGGAGTGCTGTCCTGTCAGAGGGTCAGTACTGAGGGAGTGCTGCACTGTCAGACGGTCAGGACTGAGGAGTGCTGCACTGTCAGAAGGTCAGTACTGAGGGGGTGCTGCACTGTCAGAAGGTCAGGACTGAGGGAGTGCTGCACTGTCAGAGGGTCAGTACTGAGGGAGTGCTGTCCTGTCAGAGGGTCAGTACTGAGGGAGTGCTGCACTGTCAGACGGTCAGGACTGAGGAGTGCTGCACTGTCAGAGGGTCAGTACTGAGGGAGTGCTGCACTGTCAGAGGGTCAGTACTGAGGGGGTGCTGCACTGTCAGAGGGTCAGTACTGAGGCAGTGCTGCACTGTCAGAGGGCCAGTACAGAGGGAGTGCCGCACTGTCAGAGGGTCAGTACTGAGCAAGTGCTGCACTGTCAGAGGATCAGTACTGAGGGAGTACTGCACTGTCAGAGGGTCAGTACTGAGGGAGTGCTGCACTGTCAGAGGGTCAGTACTGAGGGAGCACCGCACTGTCGAAGGGTCAGTACTGAGGGAGTTCTGCACTGTCGGAGGGTCAGTACTGAGGGAGTGCTGCACTGTCAGAGGGCCAGTACTGAGGGAGTGCTATACTGTCAGAGGGTCAGTACTGAGGGAGTGCTGCACTGTCAGAGGGTCAGTACTGAGGGAGTTCTGCACTGTCGGAGGGTCAGTACTGAGGGAGTGCTGCACTGTCAGAGGGTCAGTACTGAGGGAGTGCCGCACTGTCAGAGGGTCAGTACTGAGGGAGTGCTGCACTGTCGGAGGGTCAGTACTGAGGGAGTGCTGCACTGTCAGAGGGTCAGTACTGAGGGAGTGCCGCACTGTCAGAGGGTCAGTACTGAGGGAGTGCCGCACTGTCAGAGGGTCAGTACTGAGGGAGTGCTGCACTGTCAGACGGTCAGGACTGAGGAGTGCTGCACTGTCAGAAGGTCAGTACTGAGGGGGTGCTGCACTGTCAGAGGGTCAGTACTGAGGGAGTGCTGCACTGTCAGAGGGTCAGTACTGAGGGAGTGCTGCACTGTCAGAGGGTCAGTACTGAGGGAGCGCTGCACTGTCAGAGGGTCAGTACTGAGTGAATGCTGTATATTTATAGCTGGGTTTGTTCAATTGCTTTATCACCTCGTTTCAGTGTCTTCCGTGGATTGTGAAAGTTTACCCGGGCAGCCAGGACCCGCTGGACCTCGAGGATTCCCAGGAGAAACTGGAATGAAAGGTCAGTTTGTAATTGTTAACATGGTTTATTCCGAAATAATGCCTCAAGCAACAGGAGCAAGGTAGGAATCTTCTGTATCTCAGCAGGTACAATGTTTTACGCTGTGCCATCGTACACACAACATTCACAGCGTCTTCAATACAAACTGACTCACAGAATGATAGAGCCCGGAAGGAGGCCATTCAGCCCATTGTGTCCGTGCTGCCTCTTTGAAAGAGCTATCCAGTTGGTCCCACTCCCCCTGCTCTTTCTCCTCTGCCCTGTACATTGTTCCTTTTTAAAGTTATAACTTTTGCTTCTGCTGCCCCTTCAGGCAAAGCGTTCCACTGTATAAACAAACCCCCCACCACCCCCACCACCCCTTCCTCCGACAGAGTGAGGGGGCTGCCTAAAATGAAAGAAATGCACATTTTAGCTCAGATTGTGATGACTGGGAAGGATGAAGGGCCTAGCAAGGAGTGACGGAGCAGATAAAAGAAGAAATATGAAAACAAACTTGCCGATCGATATCAAAATTAACACAAAAATATGAGAATTAGCTTTGGAAAAAGATGATGAGCAGCAGAGGAAGAGATCAACATGCCGGTCACCTCGAGGAAACTAATATTGTATGAGGAACAGTACTCAACAAAATTGACATTATCAAAAGAGCAATGGTGCAGAAACTAATGGCACCGACGAGTGACAAACCCCAAGGAGCAGGTTGCTTCCTTCCCCCGGTTTAAAAGGAAATATCTGAAAACATTGCGGACCTCCTGCATAATCTTCCAAAGTTCTGCTCATCTGCGAAATGTTCTGTCAGATTGGAAAATTCCACAAGTGACTGCACTATTTAAGAAAGGTGAGAGTGGGAAACTAGGAATTTATCCGCCAGTTAACTCAATATCTGTTGCCAGGAGATTATCAGAGTTTTTCTTGAAAACATTCATCTTACCAGCACGGGTTTGTAAAGGGTGGGTCAAGCTGGAAAACCTGACTGAATGTTTGGAATAGTTGACTAAAGAGATGACTGTGGGTGTTGTTTATATAGACTTTCAGAAGGCATTTGATATAGTTCCTCATAAGAGTCTGTTGGCTAAAGTTGAAATTCATTTGATTGACGGTAAATTATTGACTTGGTTAGGAAATTGGCTGAGTGGCAGGAAACAGAGATTAGGGATAATGGACAGATACTCTGATTGGCAGCATGTGACTACTGGTGTCATGTAAGGATCTGTGTTGGGGCCTCCGCTATTCACCATATTTATTGATGACTTTGATATTGGGCTAGCAAGTCGCATAGCCAAATCTGCTGTTGTCACAGCAGTGGGCAGCACTATCAGCAGTATAGACGGAAGCATAAAATTACATAGAGATACTGTTGGATTACGTGAATAGCAAAAACTGTGGCAAATTAATTTCAATTTCATTTGTGAGTTGATCAACTTTGGACCTAAAAAACAAGAGAACAGGTTCTAAATGGTGAAGAGCTAGAAACACTGGTGGTCCAAAGATATATGTCTTTAAAATGTCAGGAACACATACAGAAAAAAATCAGAAAGGCTAATGGAATGCTGCCCTTTCTATCTCGAGGACTAGAATACAAGGGGGTAGGTTAGAGAACACCCAGAGTCACTGTAAACATTTCTGGGCACCTAGGAAGGATACACTGGCTTTGGAGTGGGTACAGTGTCAATTTACCAGAATGATACCTGGGCTCCAATGGTTAATTTACCAGGCGAGATTACACAAACTAGGACTGTATTCCCTGGAATTTAGCAGGTTACAAGATGATTTGATTGAAGTTTTTAAGACATTAATGATATCAGGAAGGGTGGAGAGAGAGAAACTATTTCCACTGTTTGGGGAGTCGAGGACTAGGGGGCGTGGACTAAAAATTAGGGCCAGACCTTTCGGGAGTGAAATCAGGGAAAGACTTTGCACGAAGTTGGGCTGGATTTTACGGATGTGCCATTGTCCCCTCCGTCCCCCAGCTAAAAAGTCTGGGGTGGGGGTCCTGCCCACGATTCCAATAGCTTCCCCACAGCAGGTTAACACTGGGAGCTGTGTTCATGGGTTTAAACCAAAACCTTTACCCCTATCGAAGGAGGAAATCCTGCTTGAGATGGCCACCGGCCAATCAGATGGCTGGGAGCATTGTCCCAGCAGCACCAATGGGAGGGGTGGCCCTCGCTGGGACTACAGGCAATCTCAACACATCAAGGAGCCCAGGTAAATCTAGGGTCAGAGGTATCAGCAAAGAGGGGGGGGGGGGGGGGGGAGACGAGGGGATTGGTGGGGGGGCTGGCTTTACGAAGCTGTGGAGACAGCTAAGTAGGTGGGGGGGGGGTGACGAACTTGAGTGGAGGATGGCGTGTGCCCCTGATGGGTCCAGGGGCCCCAAAGGAGATCGCCCAACCCCTTTGCCCGACACCAGCCCACACAGCTAAAGCTGCCGGGCTTCCCAGAAGGCGTGGGCTTCTCCTCGCCACCCATAAAATACCATTAACGGACCACTCAAGGGCCTTAACAGGCCCAAGGGTGGTTGGGCCTCCCAATGTCTTCACTGTCCACCATAAAATTTCAGGCAGGTCGGGGGTGGGTGAGTAGTTGGCACGAAGGCCACCTGCTGGATTTTATGTGCCCCACCTCTGCAACAACCCCCCCTCCCCCCGTGGGGGAGTGTAAAATCCAGCCGGAAGGCTGGTGGAAGTTTGGAACTCTCTTTCACAAGCGGCGATCGTCGCCAGATCAATTAGTCATTTTTATTCTGAGTTTGGCAGATTTTTGTTGGTTTCGGGGATTAAGGGTTAAGGCAGGGAGGTGGCCACAGATGAGCCATGACCTGATGGAAGAGTGGGACAGAAGTTTTAGGGCTAAATGGCTTCCTCTTGTTCCTCCAGGGTCCCTTTAACAGTCTGGATTTCCTTACAGGTGCCAAGGGTGACATCTGCTTCCACTGTAACTTCACGGCCATTCCTGGACCACCAGGTCCCCAAGGACCCCCTGGAAGACCCGGTGAGTGAGCTACTAAAGCAATTCCTTTGTGAGAAGATACAAAAGGCCAGCAACAGGCTGACTGAAACCCTTTTTATTTCTTCAAATTCCCTCATTCCCAATGTTCCGCAGGTGATCGTGGAATTCCAGGGCTGAAGGGAGACCGTGGTCCACCAGGTAGAGTGGGATTCCCAGGCCAGCCTGTAAGTATTCCTCACGTTAAAGCTGCTTTTGTTCCTGGACAGCATGTTTCTCAATGCAGACTAACTCCCGCCCTGTGTCAGGGCTGAGAGCAATAAAAAACCACATTTGAGAATGATCTAGAACTGAGAGGTTCTTAGTTTCAGGACAGACTGAGGGGGCTGTGTAGAGGCGGCTGAGGGGTGACCTGATCGAGGTCATTAAGATGATGATCGGGTTTTGCAGGTTCTACGTAGAGAGGATGTTTCCATTTGTCAGGGAGACCAGAACCAAAGACCAACAATATAAGACCAGCACTAATAAATCCAGTGGGAAATTCAGGAGCAATGTCTTTACCCAGAGAGTGGCGAGAATGCGGGACTCGCCACACAGGGAATGGTTGAGGTGAATAGTATAGATATGTTTCAGGGGAAGCTGGATAAACACATGAGAGAGGGAGGAATAGAAGGATATGCTGATAGGGTGAAGAGGGGTGGGAGGAGGTTCATGAGGAGCAGAAACACCAGAATAGATCAGTTGGACTGATTGGTCAGTACTGAGGGAGTGCTGCACTGTCGGAGGGTCAGTACTGAGGGAGTGCTGCACTGTCGGAGGGTCAGTACTGAGGGAGTGCTGCACTGTCGGAGGGTCAGTACTGAGGGAGTGCTGCACTGTCAGAGGGTCAGTACTGAGGGAGTGCTGCACTGTCAGAGGGTCAGTACTGAGGGAGTGCTGCACTGTCAGAGGGTCAGTACTGAGGGAGTGCTGCACTGTCAGAGGGTCAGTACTGAGAGAGTGCTGCACTGTCAGAGGGTCAGTACTGAGGGAGCACTGCACTGTCAGAGGGTCGGTACTGAGGGAGTGCTGCACTGTCAGAGGGTCAGTACTGGGGGAGTGCTGCACTGTCGGAGGGTCAGTAGTGAGGGAGTGCTGCACTGTCAGAGGGTCAGTACTGAGGGAGTGCTGCACTGTCAGAGGGTCAGTACTGAGGGAGTGCTGCACTGTCAGAGGGTCAGTACTGAGGGAGTGCTGCACTGTCAGAGGGTCAGTACTGAGGGAGTGCCGCACTGTCGGAGGGTCAGTACTGAGGGAGTCCTGCACTGTCAGAGGGTCAGTACTGAGGGAGTGCTGCACTGTCAGAGGGTCAGTACTGAGGGGGTGCTGCACTGTCAGAGGGTCAGTACTGAGGGAGCGCCGCACTGATGGAGGGTCAGTACTGAGGGAGTGCGGCACTGTCAGAGGGTCAGTACTGAGGGAGTGCTGCACTGTCAGAGGGTCAGTACTGAGGGACTGCGGCACTGTCAGAGGGTCAGTACTGAGGAAGTACTACACTGTCAGAGGGTCAGTACTGAGGGAGTGCTACACTGTCAGAGGGTCAGTACTGAGGGAGTGCTACACCGTCAGAGGGTCAGTACTGAGGGAGTGCTACACTGTCAGAGGGTCAGTACTGAGGGAGTGCTACGTTGTCGGATGGTCAGTACTGAGGGAGTGCTGCACTGTCACAGGGTCAGTACTGAGGGAGTGCTACGCTGTCGGAGGGTCAGTACTGAGGGAGTGCTATGCTGTCAGAGGGTCAGTGCTGAGGGAATGCTGCACTGTCTGAGGGTCAGTACTGAGGGACTGCTGCACTGTCCGAGGGTCATTACTGAGGGGGTGCTGCACTGTCAGAGGGTCAGAAATGAGGGAGTGCTGCACTGTCAGAGGGTCAGTACTGAGGGAATGCTACACTGCCAGAGAGTCAGTGCTGAGGGAGTGCTGCACTGTCAGAGGGTCAGTACTGAGGAAGTGCTGCACTGTCAGAGGGTCAGTACTGAGGGAGTGCTACACTGTCAGATGGTCAGTACTGAGGGAACGCCGCACTGTCAGAGGGTCAGTACTGAAGGAGTGCTATGCTGTTGGAGGGTCAGTACTCTGGGAGTGCTGCATTATCGGAGGGTCAGTACTGAGGGAGTGCTGCACTGTCGGAGGGTCAGTACTGAGGGAGTGCTGCACTGTCAGAGGGTCAATACTGAAGAAGTGCTGCACTGTCAGAGATCAGTACTGAGGGAGTGCTGCACTGTCAGAGGGTCAGTACTGAGGGAGTGCTGCACTGTCAGAGGGTCAGTACTGAGGGAATGCTGCACTGTCGGGGGGTCAGTACTGAGGGAGTGCTGCACTGTCGGAGGGTCAGTACTGAGGGAGTGCTGCACTGTTGGAGGGTCAGTACTGAGGGAGTGCTGCACTGTCCGAGGGTCGGTACTGAGGGAGTGCAGCACTGTCAGAGGGTCAGTACTGAGGGAGTGCTGCAATTTCAGAGGGTCAGCACTGAGGGAGTGCTGCACTGTCAGAGGGTCAGTACTGAGGGAGTGCAGCACTGTCAGAGGGTCAGTACTGAGGGAGTGCAGCACTGTCAGAGGGTCAGTACTGAGGGAGTACTGCACTGTCAGAGAGTCAGTACTGAGGGAGTGCTGCACTGTCAGAGGGTCAGTACTGAGGGAGTGCAGCACTGTCAGAGGGTCAGTACTGAGGGAGTGCTACACTGTCAGAGGGTCAGTACTGAGGGAGTGCTACACCGTCAGAGGGTCAGTACTGAGGGAGTGCTACACTGTCAGAGGGTCAGTACTGAGGGAGTGCTACGTTGTCGGATGGTCAGTACTGAGGGAGTGCTGCACTGTCACAGGGTCAGTACTGAGGGAGTGCTACGCTGTCGGAGGGTCAGTACTGAGGGAGTGCTATGCTGTCAGAGGGTCAGTGCTGAGGGAATGCTGCACTGTCTGAGGGTCAGTACTGAGGGACTGCTGCACTGTCCGAGGGTCATTACTGAGGGGGTGCTGCACTGTCAGAGGGTCAGAAATGAGGGAGTGCTGCACTGTCAGAGGGTCAGTACTGAGGGAATGCTACACTGCCAGAGAGTCAGTGCTGAGGGAGTGCTGCACTGTCAGAGGGTCAGTACTGAGGAAGTGCTGCACTGTCAGAGGGTCAGTACTGAGGGAGTGCTACACTGTCAGATGGTCAGTACTGAGGGAACGCCGCACTGTCAGAGGGTCAGTACTGAAGGAGTGCTATGCTGTTGGAGGGTCAGTACTCTGGGAGTGCTGCATTATCGGAGGGTCAGTACTGAGGGAGTGCTGCACTGTCGGAGGGTCAGTACTGAGGGAGTGCTGCACTGTCAGAGGGTCAATACTGAAGAAGTGCTGCACTGTCAGAGATCAGTACTGAGGGAGTGCTGCACTGTCAGAGGGTCAGTACTGAGGGAGTGCTGCACTGTCAGAGGGTCAGTACTGAGGGAATGCTGCACTGTCGGGGGGTCAGTACTGAGGGAGTGCTGCACTGTCGGAGGGTCAGTACTGAGGGAGTGCTGCACTGTTGGAGGGTCAGTACTGAGGGAGTGCTGCACTGTCCGAGGGTCGGTACTGAGGGAGTGCAGCACTGTCAGAGGGTCAGTACTGAGGGAGTGCTGCAATTTCAGAGGGTCAGCACTGAGGGAGTGCTGCACTGTCAGAGGGTCAGTACTGAGGGAGTGCAGCACTGTCAGAGGGTCAGTACTGAGGGAGTGCAGCACTGTCAGAGGGTCAGTACTGAGGGAGTACTGCACTGTCAGAGAGTCAGTACTGAGGGAGTGCTGCACTGTCAGAGGGTCAGTACTGAGGGAGTGCAGCACTGTCAGAGGGTCAGTACTGAGCGAGTGCTGTGCTGTTGGAGGTGACAGGGTGAATGAACATGCTAACAAATTTGTTTTTGTTTTAGGGAGCTGATGGTATTGCGGGACCAGTGGGAATTCCGGGCCCGAAAGGTGATCCAGGTGATATCCAAACACTACCTGGAGTGAAGGGGGATCGAGGTGACCCTGGCTTCCCTGGTTCTCCAGGTGTACCTGGTCTGGATGGATTACCTGGGAAAGATGGAACTCCAGGATTCCCAGGATCCAAAGGCGAGCCGGTAAGTTAAGCAATAGGAAACTGTTCAGCGAGGGATTGTGGCTAATCAGGAGAGTGGTGCTCAGCAGAGGAACACTCAGTGAATCCACAGTCATCGATCCCAATCAGCCTCTCAAACTAGTTCACAGCATTGCAATCTTGTGATTGGCTGTCGCAAAACAGTGAAACCTGGGTCCTGCTCCTGAAAAATACCAACGTCCTGAAGCAAATCCTCACATCGCAACCTGAAAACATTGAATCTCATCCCAGACAGAGAGACTGACCCCCCAGAGAGACAGACCATCCCTGAATACCCCCATTGAAAACCCCCAGAGAGACAGACCATCACTGAATACCCCCACTGAATACTCCCAGAGAGACAGACCATCACTGAATACCCCCATTGAAAACCCCCAGAGAGACAGACCATCACTGAATACCCCCATTGAAAACCCCCAGAGAGACAGACCATCACTGAATACCCCCACTGTCAACATTCTAGCAGTTACCATTGACCAGAAACTGGCCAGATAAATACTGTGGCTACAAGAGCAGGTCAGAGACTAGGAATCAAGTGGTGAGTAACTCACCTCCTGACTCCCCAAAGCCTGTCCACCATCTACAAGGCACAAGTCAGAAGTGTGATGGAATACTCCCCACTTGCCTGGATGAGTGCAGCTCCCACAACACTCAAGAAGCTCGACACCATCCAGGACAAAGCAGCCACTTGATTGGCACCACATCCACAAACATTCACTCCCTCCACCACCGACGTACAGTAGCAGCAGTGTGTACCATCTACAAGAAGCACTGCAGGAATTCATCAAGGCTCCTTAGGCAGTACCTTCCAAACCCATGACTGCTACCATCTAGAAAAGGCTTGTCCAACAAACAGCCCACGGGCTGGATGCAGCCACTGAAGCCATTCTATAAAGCCCCCAGAGCCTGGTTTCAAAATTATAAGTTTGAATCAGAAATTCTGCAAGGAGCTGCTCCGCCAATCACAGGCTGCTCCGCTCCCACGTTTGCTGCTGATAGGTTCACAAGGTTTTCTTTTGACAGGCCCTGGGAAGCAGGAAAAGTGTGTGTGTGGGAGAGAGAGAAAGAGACAGAGCGTGTGTGTCTGTGTGTGTGAGTGAGAATATGTGTGTGTGTGAGAGAGAGAGCATGTGTGTGTGTGTGTGGATGTGTGTGTGAGTGAGAATATGTGTGTGTGTGAGAGAGAGAGCATGTGTGTGTGTGTGTGGATGTGTGTGTGAGAGAGTGTGTATGTGCCTGTGGATGTGTCTGTGTGTGGGAGTGAGAGAATGAGTGTGTGTGTGTGAGAGAGTGAAAGAGAGAGTGTGTGTGTGGATGTGCATGTGTGTGTGTCTGTGTGAGAGAAATGAGTGTGTGTGTGTGAGAGAGTGAAAGAGAGAGTGTGTGTGTGGATGTGCATGTGTGTGTGTGTGTGAGTGAGAGAATGAGTGTGTGTGTGTGAGAGAGTGAAAGAGAGAGTGTGTGTGTGGATGTGCATGTGTGTGTGTGTGTGAGTGAGAGAATGAGTGTGTGTGTGTGAGAGAGTGAAAGAGAGAGTGTGTGTGGATGTGCATGTGTGTGTGTGTGTGAGTGAGAGAATGAGTGTGTGTGTGTGAGAGAAATGAAAGAGAGTGTGTGTGTGTGTGTGTATGTGTGTGTGCCCAGTGTGTGTGTGTGAGTGAGAGAATGAGTGTGTGAGGGAGAGAGAGTGTGTGGGTGTGTGTGTACCCAGTGTGTGTGTTTGAGTGAGAGAATGAGAGTGAGAGAGTGAGAGAGAGAGAGAGTGTGTGGGTGTGTGTGTGTGCCCAGTGTGTGTGTTTGAGTGAGAGAATGAGAGTGAGAGAGTGAGAGAGAGAGAGAGTGTGTGGGTGTGTGTGTGTGCCCAGTGTGTGTGTGTGAGTGAGAATATGTGTGTGTCTGAGAGAGAGAGCATGTGTGTGTGTGTGTGTGTGTGTATGTGTGTGTGAGAGAGTGTGTATGTGCCTGTGGATGTGTCTGTGTGTGGGAGTGAGAGAATGAGTGTGTGTGTGTGAGAGAGAGTGAAAGAGAGAGTGTGTGTGTGGATGTGCATGTGTGTGTGTGTGTGAGTGAGAGAATGAGTGTGTGTGTGTGAGAGAAATGAAAGAGAGTGTGTGTGTGTGTGTGCCCAGTGTGTGTGTGTGAGTGAGAGAATGAGTGTGTGAGAGAGAGAGAGTGTGTGGGTGTGTGTGTACCCAGTGTGTGTGTTTGAGTGAGAGAATGAGAGTGAGAGGGAGAGTGTGTGTGGGTGTGTGTGTGTGCCCAGTGTGTGTGTGAGTGAGAGAATGAGTGTGTGAGAGAGTGAGAGGATGAATGTGTGTGGGTGTGTGTGTGTGCCCAGTGTGTGTGTGCCCAGTGTGTGTGTGTGAGTGAGAGAATGAGAGTGTGAGAGAGTGAGAGAGAGAGAGAGAGTGTGTGGGTATGTGTGTGTGCCCAGTGTGTGTGTGAGTGAGAGAATGAGTGTGTGAGAGAGTGAGAGGATGAATGTGTGTGGGTGTGTCTGTGTGCCCGGTGTGTGTGTGCCCAGTGTGTGTGTGTGAGTGAGAGAATGAGTGTGTGAGAGAGTGAGAGGATGAGTGTGTGTGTGTGTGTGTGTGTGTGCCCAGTGTGTGTGTATGTGAGAGAATGAGAGTGTGAGAGAGTGAGAGAGAGATAGTGTGTGGATGTGTGTGTGCCCAGTGTGTGTGTGTGAGTGAGAGAATGAGTGTGTGTGTGTGAGAGAGTGAAAGAGAGAGTGTGTGTGTGGATGTGCATGTGTGTGTGTGTGTGAGTGAGAGAATGAGTGTGTGTGTGTGAGAGAGTGAAAGAGAGAGTGTGTGTGTGGATGTGCATGTGTGTGTGTCTGTGTGAGAGAAATGAAAGAGAGTGTGTGTGTGTGTGTATGTGTGTGTGCCCAGTGTGTGTGTGTGAGTGAGAGAATGAGTGTGTGAGAGAGAGAGAGTGTGTGGGTGTGTGTGTACCCAGTGTGTGTGTTTGAGTGAGAGAATGAGAGTGAGAGGGAGAGTGTGTGTGGGTGTGTGTGTGTGCCCAGTGTGTGTGTGAGTGAGAGAATGAGTGTGTGAGAGAGTGAGAGGATGAATGTGTGTGGGTGTGTGTTGTGCCCAGTGTGTGTGTGTGAGTGAGAGAATGAGTGTGTGAGAGAGAGCGAGTGTGTGGGTGTGTGTGTACCCAGTGTGTGTGTTTGAGTGAGAGAATGAGAGTGAAAGAGAGAGTGTGTGTGGGTGTGTGTGTGTGCCCAGTGTGTGTGTGAGTGAGAGAATGATTGTGTGAGAGAGTGAGAGGAAGAATGTGTGTGGGTGTGTGTGTGTGCCCAGTGTGTGTGTGCCCAGTGTGTGTGTGTGAGTGAGAGAATGTGTGTGAGAGAGTGAGAGGATGAGTGTGTGTGTGTGTGTGTGTGTGTGTGTATGTGAGAGAATGAGAGTGTGAGAGAGTGAGAGAGAGATAGTGTGTGGGTGTGTGTGCCCAGTGTGTGTGTATGAGTGAGAGAATGTGTGTGAGAGAGTGAGAGAGAGAGAGTGTGTGTGTGTGTGTATACCCAATGTGTGTGTGTGAGTGAGAGAATGAGTGTGTGAGAGAATGAGAGTGTGTGTGTGTGTGTGTGTGTGTGTGCCCAGTGTGTGTGTGAGTGAGAGAATGAGTGTGTGAGAGAGTGAGAGAGAGAGAGTGTGTGTGTGTGTGTGTGTGTGTGTGTGTGCCCAGTGTGTGTGTGTGTGAGTGAGAGAATGAGTGTGTGAGAGAGTGAGAGTGTGTGAGAGAGTGAGAGAATGAGTGTGTGTGGGTGTGAGTGTGTGAGTGAGAGAATGATTGTGTGTGTGTTTGTGTGTGTGTGTGCCCAGTGTGTATCTGCCTTACTCCCAGTCTTGGGTTTCTCACTCGCTCTCAGTACCACACACCCACACACAGAGGGTGAGGGTGGGTGAGTGAACTCCCTGAGAGTGGGTGTGAGCCAGACACACACACTCTGGACCCTCTCACACTCTGCTCATTTTTATGAATAACTTTTTTTTCATTTAACAGCTTATTGCTAAGACATCACTTTATCTTTGCTCAGAAATGGTTTATTTTCTCAATACCTCAGCTTTGTTTTGAAATTCAGTTTAAAGTTGTGCCAAACCTTGTCTTTCCAAAATGTACTCATCGGCCCCTTGAGTGAGAAAAAACTGGAAATGTGCCCCCCCACCCCCCAACAACCACCTCCCCCCCTCCCCCCAGCATTCGAAAGGCCTGACAAGCCTGATCTAGAAGGACAAGGACAGCAGACACATGGGAACACCACCACCTGGAAGTTCCTCTCCAAGCCACTCACCATCCTGACCTGGAAATATATCGCCGTTCCTTCACTGTCACTGGGTCAAAATCCTGGAACTCCCTCCCTAACAGCACTGTGGGTGTACCTACACCACATGGACTGCAGCGTTTCAAAAGGTGACTCACCACCACCTTCTCAAGGGGCAGCTAGGGATGGGCAATAAATGCTGGCCCAGCCAGCGAAGCCCACATCCTGTGAATGAATAAAAAAAGACAGACTGACCCCCAGACAGAGACTGACACCCCCTGCAAGACAAAGACTGACCCCTCCCAATAGAGAGACTGACGCCCCAGACAGACAGACTGACTTTCCTGACCGACAGACTGACCCCCCAGACGGACAGACTGATCCACCCCCAGACAGATACTAACCCCCCCCAAGACAGAGATTGACCTCCCCAAGACAGAAAGACTGACCACCTCAGACGGACAGACTGACCACCCCAGACAGACAGACCCCTCCCTGACAGACTGACTACCCCAGACACAGACTGACCCCCACAAGACAGACTGAAGCCCCCAGACAGACAGACAGACTGACCACCCCAGACAGACTGACCATCCCAAACACAGACTGACCCTCACAAGACAGACTGAACCCCCAGACAGACAGACAGACTGACTACCCTTGACAGACAGACTGACTACCCTTGACAAACAGGCTGAGCCCCAAGCAGACAGACTGAGCCCCCCCAGGCAGACAGACTGAGCCCCCAGACAGACAGACTGACTACCCCAGGCAGACAGACTGAGCCCCCCCAGGCAGACAGACTGAGCCCCCAGACAGACAGACTGACTACCCTTGACAGACAGGCTGAGCCCCAAGCAGACATACTGAATCCCCAGACAGACAGACAGACTGACTACCCCTGACAGACAGACTGAGCCCCCAGACAGACAGACTGAGCCCCCCCAGGCAGACAAACTGAGCCCCCAGCACAGAATCACAGCCCAGAAAGAGACTCACAGCAGCAGACAGAGAGAGCAGATCAATATTTATCTCCCTCCTGGCATTACTCCCCATTTCCTCCCACTCGCACGGATAATGATGGCCTATATAGATGAATTCTTTCCTATAGGGAGAATGGGATTAACTGGATAGATCGTTGAAAGAGGCAGTCCAGACACAATGGGTTGAATGGCCTCCTTCAGTGCTGCGTGATGATTCCAAGAAGTGTTAAGGCTTCACTGTCGGCTAAGATGAGGATGTGAATGGGGGATATTTTCCACTGCACCTGTGCCAGGCGCTTGCGTCTACAGATGAGGCTCCACTCTATGGGCAGAGATCAGTCAATGTGGGAGTGGATGGGTAGGATCGGTGTTGGTTCTATCAGCCAGTGCAGGTTGTCTGGGACAAGGCGCAGCACATTCTGTGAACTTCCCCAGCATTGAACTGTCATCTCAAACTGTTTAGGGCAACATCGGCTTCAAAGGTGAACGAGGTTTACCAGGAACCCCAGGATTAACTGGAGCACCAGGAGATCAAGGAGCGCCAGGACTTCCAGGGGTCGGAGAGCCCGGTTTTCCAGGTGAAAAGGGCTCCCGAGGATATCCAGGACATCCAGGGACACCCGGTGCATCAGGTAAGTTCTGGTCCAATGCTCAGTCTCCCAGAGCAGCTGCAGTATAATGTGGACTCACTGACAGACTGAAGGGTAGATTCTCCTTTATGATTCCTGTTGGTTCACAGATGGAAAATCCTCTGGAACTTTCAAATATCTTCCCAATTTCCATCCTGCTGGGAATGCATTAGGTTGTGGGCGAATGGCTGAGTTTAGGAACATCTTGAAAATATGAAGCCCCTCGATCAGTGAGGATAGAAATTGGGTGTCTCCCTCGCTGAGTGACAAGGGCAGCGGCTCTGATCGGCTCTGATCAGACTGGAACACTTAACCTGCTCACGCACGAATCCATTCGAACACAAACTTAAGAATGCTTCACATTGCCTGCTGAGCTGTTCCTAAAGGAAGTCCCTGAGCTTTTCTCCATGCCTCCCCCCTCTCACGAGATCGAGTAGAAGGGTTGGGGGGTGGGGGCTGGTGGGAGTGCTGGGGCGAGGCTGATAGTGTGGGTGGCACTCTCCATATCCGGATGGAGAAAGATTTGATATTCCAACTGGTCTGTCTCTTGTGCTTCTTCATATCTTCATAAGAAAACAGAAGAGAGACGAAAGGCTGGAAAAGCCGATAGGGCCTGTGCGGAGGAGGGTGGGGGTGGGGGGTGGTGAATCCTGGCTCCGTTAGTCTCAGTACAGCATCAGAAACAAGACGAACGAGCACCAGAACTAAGGGTAATAAAACTGCCACCAAAAACACACCAACTTTCCATTTGATTATCTGAGTTTCTGATAATTGCTAGGTCCTTTTGAATATATTGATTGTGGTCACTGCTGCTCTGTCATCTCTCATTGTTCTGTTACCTGTTTTCATTGCAACAGGTCAGAAAGGTGAACGGGGGAGCTCTGCCGGTAAACCTGGGCCCCCAGGCTTCCCAGGGTCTCCAGGAGTAAAAGGTGAACCTGGCAGTCGAGGTAAGTTCACCCGTCGTGCGGTGACAGTGAAGTAATGGGAATATCACTGGACTAGTCACCCCGAGGCCCAGCCTAATGGTCTGGTCTCACAGTCCCACCACGCCAGCTGCTGGGATTTAAATTCGCTTAATGAAATCTGGAATATAAAGTAATGGTGACCATGAAACTATTGTTGTAAAAACCCAGATGGTTCACTAATGTCCCCAGCCTGGCCTACCTGTGACTCCGGACCCACAGCAATGTGGGAAAACTCAGCAGGTCTGGCAGCGTCTGTGGAGAGAGAAACAGAGGCAGTGTTTCGAGTCCGTAAGAGTCATAACGGACTTGAAACGCTAACTCTGTTTCTCTCTCCACAGACACTGCCAGACCTGCTGAGTTTTTACAGTATTTTCTGTTTTAATTTCAGATTTCCAGCATCCGCAGTATTTTGCTTTTACCCACAGCAATGTGGTTGGCTCTGAAAGCCACTCTGTTCCAGGGCAGTTAGGGATGGGTAACAAATACCGGCCTTGCCAGTGACACCCACATCCCATGGAAACACAAAATAAGATAAAAGAGAACGTACATAAAGCACTAAACTCTGAAATTCCTCCCTTGTCTATTTTCACACTAGCTGAATAAATGTTTGTTGTTTATCTGCCCGACAGGTGACACTGGGCTGCCCGGTGGACCGGGATTACAAGGAGCTATCGGACCAAAAGGTGATCCAGGTCCCACTGGCATCGGATTTCCAGGCCCAACTGGTACAAAAGGTGAGTGGACTCACTAACTCCACTACATTGTTACTGCATTGTACTGTACTGACACACACCAGATCGTTACTGCACTGTACCTACACCTCACACACCATCATTACTGCACCATAACTGTACTCACACCATCATTACTGCACCATAACTGTACTCACACCATCGTTACTGCACCATAACTACGCTCACACATCATCATTACTGCATGGTAACTGCACTCAAATGCCATTGTTACTGCACCGTAACTACACTCATAGAGCACCTGCATCGTACCCTCACTCACACACCACCCACCATGCACAGCATAAACTGCACCATAACCACACTGCAGCTGCACCATAACGGCAACCTGAGCACACGTACACACCACCCACACTGTACCTACACTGTAACTGCACTCACATACCACCCACATCTTAACTGCACCCTATCCACACTCACACAACACCCAAACCATAACTGTACCATTACTGCACTCACACAACACCCACACCAGACCTCAACACTAGTTAGTTTAATTGAAATAAGTTTTGAGTTTCAATTGGGTTTTGGTGACTGTGGGTTCAAATTTCAGCAGGAGACTGACTGAACTTGCCTCAGGCCCATCACCAAAAAGATTATGTCAATGGCAAGAGGTTACAATACAGAAACTGACCACTCGATCTGTCACGTCTGTCAGAATTTACCCCCCCCTCCCATATGAGCAAATTGTCTTAATCATTGTTTACATCTTGTTCCCACTTCCGTTCACCCTGCCCCTCCCCCCTGATCCCAAATGTTGACATCATTTCTGTCTCCACCACATACCCTGGGTTTGAATCCTAAACTTCACTGCTCTCTCTCTCTCTCTCTATCTCTATCTCTCTGAGGAGCTTTCTCCAGTCCTCTGTCCAAATCTCTGACATTAAATCTTCTATCCTGGTTCTTGACTCCTCTAGTGTTGGAAACAGTCAACTTCTATTTACCCTGTCCCAACATTTCAACACTTGGATCATATCGAGATGTAATCTGCTTTGTAATGTCAAAAAATGAGCCACCTTTTTAAGTCTTTCCTCCACTTTCTCCTTGCCCACTCTGTCTGGTATCTCGGTGAACCTGCATTCTCCCCTCTCCGAGGCTTCACTATCCTTCCTGTAGTAAAGCCCCCGATCTTCCGCACCATTCTCTGAGCCAGCTACGCTGCCTGTTCTCGGGACACTGGACAGACAGAGAAGGAAAGACTATCAGCTCTTCACATCCCTCCTTACTGTCTCACAGGTGTACCTGGAATTGCCGGACTGCCGGGTCATCCCGGTCTCTCGGGACGTCCAGGGAATGATGGTATTCCAGGCCAGCCAGGACCCCCAGGACCAAAGGTCAGTGATTAAACCCTGTACGCTATGATACAATATTATTTCTCTTTACCTTGCTTGTAATCCTCGCTGCTAATGACCTAGACATGGCTATCAAGTCATGTTCCCCAGGTCTCTGTGCTGACACCTCACTTCTCTGATAATATATTAATATCCCCCACTTAGGCCTCCAGGGCAAAATTTCAAAGTTTGTAGATGACACAAAACTCTGAAATGTAGTAATTAATAAGGAGCTAGTAATAGACTACAAGATTTTATAGACAATCTGGTGAAGCAAGCAGCCACATGGTAGGTGAAGTTTAATACAGAGATGTTTGAAGTGATAATTTGAATAGGAAGAATTGAGGAGAGGCAATATGAACTATTATTTAAGCGGGTGCAGGAACAGAGGGACCAACTACACAATATACACATATACACAAATCCTTGAAGGTGGAGAACCAATTAAGAAGCTGTTAAAGAATCAGGATCCTTGACTATCAATACAGTTACAAAAGCAAGCAAGATATTCTAAACCCTCCTAAAACACTCAGTTTAGCTCCAGATGAAGAATTGTGGCCAATTCCAAGCATCACCCTTTAGGAAGGATGTCATGCCTTTGGGGAGGGTGTGGAGGAGATTTACCAGAATGGGACCAGCGATGAGGGATTTCAGTTAATGTGGAGAGACTGGAGAAGCTGGGATTGTTCTCCTAAGAGCAGAGAAGGTTAAGGGGAGATTTAATAGAGGCGTTCAAAATCAGGAAGGGTTGCAATAGACTAAATATGGAGTCAGTAAGTATTTATGGCACAGTGGGAGGCCATTTGGCCCAACAAGTCCATACTGCTCTCTCTAGAGCAATCCAGTCAGTCCCATTTCCCCGCTCTAGCCCTGTAGCCCGGCAAGTTTATTTCCCTCAAGTTCCCTTCCCATTTCAATTTGAAATCATTCATCGTCTCCACTTCCACCAACCTCATGGTCAGTGAGTTCCAGATTGTTACCACTCATTGCGTAAAAATGTTCTTCCTCACATCCCCCATGTCTATTACCCAAAACCTTCAATTTGTGTCCCCCTGGTCCTTGTCCCTTCAGCCAATGGGAACAGATTTACTTTGTCTACCTTATGCAAACCTGTCACCATCTTGTGCCCCTCTGTCAATCTCCCCTCATTCTCCTTTACTCTGAGGAGAACAGCCCCTTGGCCTGGACCTTCCAAGCAGCGGCAATGATTGGTCAGATTGTCACCGCGCTTGTCAATTCCCCTAATCCGATGCTGCTCCGTGTTACTCCTGGGACTTCTGACCCCAGCTTTCATAGAAATGCACAGCGTTCCTCAGGGCACTCTGTCAGAGTGGAGTAGGGCCAGGGGGAAGACAGTCCACATCCCCTTTTTATGGCACTAGCTGCCATATAGAAGTTTAAAGACCCAGTCTAAATGTTAGTGAGTGAGTGTGTGAATGGGTAAGTGGGTGAGATGTGAAGGATGGCAGGGGGATAAGCGGGTGAGGTGGTGAAGTGGATAGGGTGGGTGGGTTGGTGGGTGAGTGGTTGGCTGGGCCAGGGGGGTAATCTGGTCAGGGGATCTGGAGACTGGAAGATTTGGTCCCAAGCTTCTCCAACTTAATCTTATAACTAAAAAGCCCAACCCTGGAGCCACCCTGGTAAATCTCCTCTGCACCCTCTCACAGACACTCACATCCTTCCTGAAGTGCGATGACCAGAACTGAATACAATATTCTAGCTGTTTCCTAACCAGAGCTTAATGAAGGTTCAGCATAATTTCCTAGCTTTTGTACTCAATACATCTAGTTAGGAAACCCAAGATCTCATATGCTTTGCTAACTACAAATGTCCTGCCAACTTCAAAGATCTATGCAGATGCATCCCTAGGTCACTCTGTACCTGCACATGCCTTAGAACTGTACTCTTGAGTCTATATCGCCTCCCTCGGTCTCTTCTGAAGGAGCTGTTGTGGTGCAGTGGGTAGCACCTCTGACCCTATGCTAGAAGCTCTGAGTTCAACTCCCACTCCGGGACTTGCCAGCCAAGGAAGGTGCGTTCATGTTGCAGTCAGACAGGTTACTTACCAAGCTGCAAATCCTTCCAAAATGGCAGGTGGTAAGAGTGGGAAATTCCTAGTCAGCTATGCAATGGAGAGAATATTGGAGCCTCTACCAACACTGTCCATAGCTCCAGACTACAACATGCATGTGAAAGTGTATGTTGCCACGGCAACTTGGACACCTCGGTGCGCCAGTTGGCTCAGTTGGTTGGATGGCCGGCGTGGATCAGATTGGTGGTCAACAGCATGGGGTTCGATCCCTGTTCTGCTGGGCTGGATTCGGGACCTCCTTGCCCTACCCGTGGTGGAGGTCATGGAGCTGTGGGTCAGACCTGTCTTCAGGCAGAGAACTGAAGACAATCTCTTCTTTCAAAATACATCACCTTACACTTGTCTGTATTAAATTCCATCTCCACTAGTCTGCCTATTCTGCCTATTCTGCTAGCCTATCTATGTCCTGCTGAGTTGATTAGTATCATTCTCACTGGTTACTCACCTCCAAGTTTGCTATCCTTGGCAATTTTTTGAGATTTTACTCTGCATTCCAATATTGGAGTCATTTATTATCAAAAAGAAAGCAGTGATCCTAGCACTGACCCTTGGGGAACATAACTGTCTACCATCCTCCAACCTGTAAAATAAACATTTACCATAACTCGCTGTTTACTGTCCTTAAGATAATTTTTTTTATCCAAGCTGACACTGACTCTCCCATTGAATGAGCAATAATTTTGTTACCCAGCCTTTCATGTGGCACTGTGTCAAACACTTTCATAAAATCCATATAGACAACATCCACCACATTCCCTTCATTAACCTTCTCTGTTACTTCATCAAAAAATTTAATGAGATTAGTCAGACATGATCTGCCTTTTACAAATCTATGTTGGTTATCCTTCATTAACTCAAACCTCTCCACCTGCCTGTTGATTATTTTCCCTGATTATTGCTTCTAAAACCTTACCCACCACTGATGTTAAACTAACCAGTCTGACTGTCCTTTCACCATTTCTTGAATAACATTTGCCGCTCTCCAATCCTCTGACACTTCTCCCATAGCTAGGGAAGATTGGAAGATTATGTCAAACCCTTCAGCTATCTCCAACTCCACTTCCTTCAGCAGCCTGGGATGTAAACCAACGAGACCAGGTGACATATCCACTCTAAACATAGCCAGCTTTCTCAGTTCACCTCGCTCTCAATTTCTACCCAATCCATTGCCGCTATCATCTCTCCTCTACCAATACAGATGTTTTGTCAGCATCCTGCACCTTTGTAAACACTGTTACAAAGAGCTCATTATGTATTCTAGTCTTCCCCTGTGCCTCTAAGCATACATCACCCTCTTTGTCCAGAGGTGAGGTGAGAGTGACTGCCCTTGACATCAAGGCAGCATTTGACTGAGTGTGGCATCAAGGAGCCCTAGCAAAACTGAAGTTGATGGGAATCAGGGGGAAAACTCTCCACTGGTTGGAGGCATACCTAGCATAAAGGAAGATGGTTGTGGTTGTTGGAGGTCTCAGTTCCAAGACATCACTGCAGGAGTTCCTCAGGGTCGTGTCTTTGGCCCAGCCACCTTCAGCTGCTTCATCAATGACCTTCCTTCAATCATAACGTCAGAAGTGGGGATGTTCACTGATAATTGCACAATATTCACCATCCGCAACTCCCCAGGTACTGAAACAGTCCGTATCCAAATGCAGCAAGACCTGGACAATATCCAGGCTTAGGCTGACAAGTAGCAAGTAACATTCACACCACACAAGTGTCAGGCAATGACCATATCCAACAAGAGAGAATCTAACCATCGCCCCTTGACATTCAGTGGCAGCACCATCACTGAATCCCCCACTATCAACATCCTGGGGGTTACCATTGATCAGAAACTGAACTGGACTAGCCAGATAAATACTGTGGCTACAAGAGCAGGTCAGAGGCTGGGAATTCTGTGGCGAGTAACTCACCTCCTAAATCCCCAAATCCTGTCCACCATCTACAAGGTACAAGTCAGGAGTGTGATGAAATACTTCCCACTTGCCTGGCCTTGTGTAACTCCCACAACACTCAAGATTTTTGACACCGTCCTGGACAAAGCAGCCCGTTTAATTGGCACCACATCCACAAACATTCACTCCCTCCACCACCAAAGCACAGTAGCAGCAGTGTGTACCATCTACAAGATGCATTGCAGCAACTCACCAAGGCTCCTTAGACAGCACCTTCCAAACCCACGGCCACAACCACCTAGAAGGACAAGGACAGCAGACACATGGGAACACCACCACCTGGAAGTTCTCCTCCAAGTCACTCACCATCCTGACTTGGAAATATATCGCTGTTCCTTCACTGTCGCTGGGTCAAAATCCTGGAACTCCCTCCCTAACAGCACTGTGGGTGTACCTACACCACATGGACTGCAGTGGTTCAAGAAGGCAGCTCACCACCACCTTCTCAAGGGCAATTAGGGATGGGCAATAAATTCTTGCCTAGCCAGCAATGCCCACATCCCATGAATGAATAAAAAATATAGGACCCACACCACCTCTTTGTACTATTTACATGCTGGAAGAGGATTTTTAGGCTCCCCTTTATGTTAACTGCTATTCCATTCTCAAACTCTCTCTCTCTCTGCCAGTCTTATTTTCCTCTTTACCTCCCCTCTCAGCCTATTATATTTGACCTAGTTCTCACTTGAAGAATTCTCTTGACTTCCATCATACACCCTCTTTTTCTCGTCACAACCTCCATCTCCCTGATCATTCACGGAGCCCTGGCTTTGATTCCCCTGACTCTCTCCCTTCCAATGTATCCAGTCTGCACCTCAGACATTTCCCAAACTATTTTCCAATGTGACCCCATTTCAACACTAGAAAATTAACATGACCCCAGACACAGTCAAAAACAAAACAGTACTAAAGCAGCCTAGTGACATTCAGTATCTAATTATTAAAGTTTGTGTATTATAGATCAGCTTATAATGTGTCATATAAATATGAAAATCTGTATTTTGATCTACTTTGTAAAAATGTTATTATTTTATGGACTTATGTAGGTTTCTGTCTCCGTAATCCCCAGTGACAGAAGAGTCAGTAACAGCTCTCTGCTCTTACCTCCTGCTGCAGGATGGCTGCACATGCATCTTGCTGCACATTGCATGGACGCCACCTTTCTAGGGGGCAAACACCCGATTGCCCATTGCCCCCTATAAAGAGGGCAGCTGTTAACCCGAGCCTGTCACCGGGAGAAGCCTTGTAGCTGCTGCCCTGCCTGGAATGAACGAGAGACTGGTCGCTTCTCATTTGAGGTTTGCGGCCTACACAAGATGTTCATGAAACCTCTCTGCCAACCCAACATGTCCATTGCTCTCCCCCACCATTCTGCAGAGGGAAACCAAGAGACAAGGAGGGCAAGGGCAGCACCTGAGCCTTGGTGGAGGGCACAGTCTCCGAGGGAGGAGCTCACGGCTCTGCCTGCTCTTTCTGTGACACCTACAGGGGTCAGTTTGGGAAGCGCTGCTGTACCTGAAACATCTCGTTCTTAAAGGTCATCTATTGTTCTATTACCACTTCCATTTCCAGTTGTCAGGATGGTCAGTAACCAGGGACCACAGATTGAAAGTGATTCGCAAAAGAACCAGAGGTAACATGAGGAGAAGTTTTTTACAGCGTGTTGTGCTGTGGTAGACGCTGCCTAACAGGGTGGTGGAAGCAGATTCAACAGTAACTTTCAAAAGAGAATTGGATAAGTATTTGAAGAATAAAAACTTCAGGGGCTCCAGGGGAAAAACAGGGGGAGTAGGATTAATTGAATAGCCTTTCCAAAGAGCTGGCACAGGCACGATGGACCGAATAGCCTCATATGTTGTATAATTCTGTAATTCTAACCCACTTATTCTTTACTGAATTCAGGGACAACCGGGAGCAGGACTCCCAGGACCCCGAGGATTTCCAGGTGCCCCAGGACTCGATGGGGCTCAAGGTGGTAAAGGTGACCCAGGGCTCCCTGGTATACCTGGGGCATCAGGACGTCCCGGTTCACCAGGCTTCCCAGGTGATAAAGGTGAGCAAAAAGTCAACTCCAGTGAAAGTTACAAAGAATGAACTTCAAATCTACATGATCTGGACTGGCAGTTTCCCCAGCACCAACCCAAAAATTAACACCCGGCAAATTCTTCTTTTAGGTCCACGAAACTTGAAAAATGCATTTTCTTAATTCCTGGTATAGATATTTCACAATTGTTACAGCTTAAGGTTTTTGTAGTTTCCCAGTTATTGACAATGGTTGCCGGAGGCTTTCATGTTCCTACAGGGTCTGTCCTCAGCAGAGACAACTACCCCAGATTCCCTGACTCACACTGATCTGTTCATTGCTGATCTGTGCTGCAAACTGTACTATTCAGCACGTATTCTTTGAACTGATGCATATTAACACCAAACCTTGTGAATTTAGATCCCCGGCAAGGAGTCTTCCCTGGGTTGTCTCATGACTTCCTGTCCCTAATGGAACGTGGCTGCAATTCCCAACAGCGAGATGGCCACTCAGGAGTACACGTGTGGAAAATCACCCCTACTGTCCCAGGTTTTTAACCGAAAGTGGGAGAGTAATTTGCAATTAACAATTGGAAGCACAAGGCTATCCATGCAATATATCACAAGGTTCATGAAAGTAAAAGAATCTGTAATAGGTCAACTGCTCAACTTTGGAAATTGGAAGCAATATGACAACTGTCGATGGCTCGATCACTGATCATATTTCTGGTTTCTGGGAGAGTCAGGTGCATTGTGTTGTATAGTTTAACAGGTTAATCTGGGCCTGAAAAGGAATCATCCATTTGATTATGTATCCAGTTTGGAAAGAATTATTAAGGTGAAGCCACCTTCAGTTTTTAATCTCTCATTGGTTAAAGCTCAGCCTCTTCCATAGTGAAGTTGTCACACGAGCTCAACGACCTTTACATTTGTTTACTTCCTGTAGGCACCATTGTGCTTCAGACATCACATTTCATTGGTTGCCTCAGGGTAAAACTGCAACAAGTCAGAAAAATAAGGAACATTCAACTAAAATTCAGGAAATTGGGTAGAAAATTCAATGCATTGTTTGTTTTTTGGCATGAAAAGCCTAGAATACAACAGCAGATCCTGCACACGTCGAGCATTGGCCTGGGGAAGGGACTCTACTAACACAGGGAAAATCTCAAATACTGAGGACATCACTCCAGCCTAGAGCTGGACACGAACCACCCATTGAACAGATTCCCGCCCAGCACCCAAACCAAGCAGTTTATTAAACATTATAAATTATTTACATTGTGCAGGCCATGGGTCCATTGCCAGTGCTTATGCTTCACTCGAACACAGAAAGTAGGAGCAGCAGAAGACCATTCAGCCCATCGGGCCTGCTTCACCATTCAATACCGTCATGGCTGACCTTGGGCTTCAACTCCATTTTCCCACCTGCTCCCAATATCCCTCGATTCCCCAACAGACCAAAAATCTCCTCTTGCAAAAGCTGTTGAGGCTGTGGGTGTGGTTTGTTGAGTAAGGGTATTAAATGTTACAGAATCAAGGTGAGTGGATGGTGTTAAGGTGCAGTTCAGCCGTGACCCAGTTGTTCAAGGGGGCTGAAGGTCTCACTCATGTTCCTATCTTTCTACATCACTGTGCAACGAGGTGGTCAAAGCTTCGGCCCTTAAAGACTTCTGATGATGGGTAAAAGGAAACAGAGGAGTTTGAGCTTGAGTTTGAGGGTTAGCCGTGGATTTTTAAAATGGAATTGAGACAGTTCAAACAGCCATTGGTTTTTTTCTGCTCTTTTAGGCAGCACTGGCCCAGCAGGTCTCCAGGGCCCTCCTGGACTCCCTGGAGCAGCAGGAATCGGGCCACCAGGTCAGCCCGGAAACCCAGGGCCCCAAGGACCGGCCGGCCTCCCAGGTACCTTCAACACACTCGCTGCTTGGGGGTGGGGTGGTGCAGGGTGGCGGGGGGGTGGGGTGGGGGGGAGAGATTTTTATAGCACCCTTCGCAACCACAGGGCAGCCTCAAGCTCCTCACAGCCAATGAGATACTTTTAAAGTGTAGTCACTGTTGCAATGTAGGAAACGCAGCAGCCAACTTACGCACAGCAAGATCCCACGCACAGGAAGCAGATAATCTGTTTTTAGTGATTTTTTTAAAAGTTCATTCACGGAATGTGGGCTTCGCTGGCTGGGTCAGCATTTATTCCCCATCCCTAGTTGCCCCTTGAGAAGGGGGTGGTGAGCTGCCTTCTTGAACCACTGTAGTTCATGTGGTGTAGGTACACCCACTGTGCTGTTAGGGAGAGAGTTCCAGGATTTTGACCCAGCGACAGTGAAGGAACGGCGATATATTTCCAAGTCAGGATGGTGAGTGAACTTGCAGGTGGTGGTGTTCCCATGTGTCTGCTGCCCTTGTCCTTCTAGATGGTAGTAATCATGGGTTTGGAAGGTGCTGCCTAAGGAACAATGGTGAGTTCCTGCAGTGCATCTTGTAGATGGTACACACTGCTGCTACTGTGTATTGGTGGTGGAGGGAGTGAATGTTTGTGGATGTGGTGCCAATCAAGCGGGGCTGCTTTGTCCTGGATGGGGTGAAGCTTCTTGAGTGTTGTGGGAGCTGCACTCATCCAGGCAAGTGGTGAGTTTTCCATCACACTCCTGACTTGTGCCTTGTAGATAGTGGACAGGCTTTGGGGAGTCAGGGGGTGAGTTACTCACCGCAGAATTCCCAGCCCCTGAGCTGCTCTTGTAGCCACAGAATTTATATGGCTGGTCCAGTTCAGTTTCTGGCCAATGGTGACCCCCAGGATGTTGATAGTGGGGGTTTCAGTGATGGTAATGCCATTGAATGTCAAGGGGCGATGGTTAGATTCTCTCTTATTGGAGATGGTCATTGCCTGGCACTTGTGTGGTGTGAATGTTACTTTTCGCTTATCAGCCCAAGCCTGGATATTGTCCAGGTCTTGCTGCATCTGGGCGAATGTTAGTTAAATAGTAAATATTGGCCTCAGGATCCTGGAGAGAACTTCCCTGCTCTTCTTTGAAATAGTGCCCTGGGATGTTTTACATCTACCTGAGAGGACTGGTCTAATGCCTTGTCCAGAACACGGCACTACTGGCCTTCCCTTGGTACTGCACTGGGAGTGTCAGCCTGAATCTATTGATCCATTCTCTGAAGTGGGCCTTGAGCCCATGGCCTCTGACTCAGAGGTGAGAGTGATCCAACTAAGCCAAGCTGACAGAGGGAAAAAACAAAAGAAGATAGTGAGAAAAAGAAACAGAAAACTTAGAGCTGGAAAGAACCAGAGACAAGCAAATGAAAGGAAAAGGAATGATAACAGAAGGGCAGAGGTATGGGATTCGAGTGAATAGTTAGCGTTGGGCATGGCCAGGATAGTCTGGAATTTCTACAGTTCTGTTTGTGACAAACTCTTACTTTAACCCATGTAACTGAAGAGAGGATGTTACTCACTAATTCAATGTTTAGAGATTTGATTATTCTGCTTTCTATAATGCAGGATTCCAGGGATCAGCAGGGCCAAAGGGTGACCCTGGTTTTCCAGGGTTGGATATCCCAGGTCCGCAGGGGGAGAAGGGGAGACAGGGATCCAAAGGTCTCCCTGGACCCCCTGGTTACCCAGGACAAATTGGACCTCCAGGAAAAGATGGTCCTTCGGGTATACAAGGTAAGATATTGTTTGCAGAACATTTACCTTTGTTACTTATTCGTTAATTATTTGAAGGGTAGTTTAAAATCTTAAATCATTGAATAACACAGAGACCATTCAGCCCATCCTTCCTGTGCTGGCTCTTTGAAAGAGCTATTCAATTAACGCCAGTCCCCGCTACTCTTGTATGCTTCTACCCTTAATTATTTATCAAATTCCCCTTTTGAAAGTTACTATTGAATTGCTTCCACTGCCCTGTCTGGCAGCACATTCCACACCATCACAACCCAATGCTTTAGAATAAAATTCTCCTCATCTTCCACCCTGATCCTTTTACCAATTTTCTAAAATCTGTGTCCTCTGGTCACCAACTCTCCTCCCAGTGGAAACAATTTCTCCCTATCTATCCAATAAAAACCCTTCCTGATTTTGAACACCTCTGTTAAATCTCCCCTTAACCTTCTCTGCTCCAAGGAGAGCACTCCCAGCTTTTCAAGTTTCTCTACATGAACTGAAATCCTTCATCCCTGGGAACATTCCAGGCAATCTCCTCCGCACCTTCTCTGAGGACCAGACATCCTTCCTAAAGTTCAGTGCCCGAGTTGGACACAACACTCCCACTGGAGCCTAGGAACATAGGGACATAGGAACAGCAGTAGGCCATTCAACCCATCGAGCCTATTCCACCGTTCAATCAGATCAGGGCTGACCATCTACCTCTTATGCCATTTTTCCCGCACTGTCCCCAGATCCCTTGATGTCACTAGTATCTGAAATCTATTGACCTCTGTCTTACACATACTCAACAACTGATCCTCCACAGCACTTTAGGATAGAGAATTCCAATGATTCTCCACCCTCTGGGTGAAGAAATTCTTCCTCATCTCAATCCTCAATGACCCGCCCCTTATTCTGAGACTGTGTCCCCTGGTTCTAGACTCCCCAGCCAGGGGAAAACATCCTATCCACATCTAATCTGTCATGCCTTGTAAGGATTTTGTAACTTTCAGTGAGATCACCTCTCATTCTTCGAAACTCTAGGGAATACAGACCCAGTCTTCCCAATCTCCCCTCAAGAGACAATCCCACCATCCCAGGGATTGATCTGGTGAACTTCTGTTGCACTCCCTCTAAGTCAAGTATATCCTTCCTTAGATAAGGAAACCAAAACTGGACATAATACTCCAGGTGTGGCCTCATTAGTGCTTTATAAAGGACTAGCATAACTTCCTTGTGTCTATAGTCCACACCTCTATTCCCAGGATCCCATATACCTTTTCAACAGCTTTCTCAACCTGTCCTGCCACCTTCAAAGATTTGTAAATGTGAGTTGTGGGCCTGTGTTTCTGCATCCCATGTCAAATGATATCACTTAGTTCATAGTGCCTCAATAATGCCTCTCCTTGTTCTTCCTTCCAACTTGATCAATTCTAATTAAAGATTTCCAGAAGGCCATCGGTCAACTGTTAACTACTAATGATCTTTGTTAGGTGTGTGAAATGGGAAAATGGCACAAAGACAAATACAGGAATCGACAACAAATCAATCCCTGCTCTCTCGAAACAAACAAGTTAGATATTTCCAGTAATCTACCATTGGTTAATATGAATAGTGAGAGTTATAACACGACCACAGTGTTCATGAGGAGTGCGAGTTGGTAAAAAAGAAGCATTGCAAGCCTTGCTGTTGGTGTGATAGATTCTCAGTTTCATACTGATGCTGGACCAAGTAGTGTGAGTCCGAGGTGAAACCTCAGTCCGCACCAGTCTGGGCTCTGCCTCGTAGCTTCGGACCGACACTAACCGTAGCCTCAGCTACTGTGTGAACATCACTGTTGGGTTTCATTCTGGGCGTAAGTTCTGAAATTCTGATCACCCTCTCCAATTCTAGGTCCTAAAGGAGAAATGGGAGTCATGGGTACACCTGGAAGCCAAGGTTTCCCGGGTGCTTCAGGGAATGTGGGATATGCTGGTTCTAAAGGTCAGTGCTTATATCCTATTGCGAATGTTTTTTGATTGATAGCATGGTAACCGGAAGGTATTTTGCATGAAAACCAATGTATTTACATGATGTGCCGTTGCAGGAGCAGGCCTAGCATTTAACAGTGTGTGGCTGAGTCTCTGGGAAAACCTCATTATTAAATGTAAAGGAACTTGCATTTACTGAAGTGCCTTTCACAACCAAAGGCATCTTAAACATGTAGTGTGGTGGGGTTGTGGAGGGGTGTGCAGGGATATGGTGGGGGGTGTGGTTCGGGGGGTGGTGAGGGGTGTAGTGAGGGGTGGTAGGGAGGTGGGGAGTGTGCTGGAGGTGTGGAGGGGTGTGGTGGGGGGTGGGGGGGTGGGTGCAGTGTGGTGGGAGTGGATGGTGGGGGGTGGGGGGTGTGTGGTTGCTGGGTAGTGGTGGGGAGGTGGGAGGTGTGATGGGGGTGAGATGGGGTGTTGAGGGGTTGTGGTGGGGGGTAGTTTGGGAGGGGGGGTTGCTGGGGGTGGTGGGTGGTTGGGGGTGGGGTTGTGGTTGAGTAAGGAATTTTGCTGTAATGTTTTGTCACAATATTAATAGACATGTAAGTTTCCAGAAGCAAGATCAATCTTTTTTAGGAATCTCCTGCAGACTTGCAAATCTGCCCTTTAACCTCTATCGTCCTATTGGCCAAGCTGTACTCAATGCCAAAGGGCACTGACCATAGCCAAATGTAGGGAATTGTTTTTTATTATTCTTCCACAGGATATGGGCATCGCTGGCAAGGCCAGCATTTGTTGCCCATCCCTAATTGCCCTTGAACTGGGTGGCTTTCCAGGCTGTTTCAGAGGGCAGTTAGGAGTCAATCATATTGCTGTGGGTCTGGAGTCACATGTAGGCCAGACCAGGTAAGGACGGCAGATTCCCTTCCCTAAAGGACATTAGTGACTCAGATGGGTTTCTACAATGATCAACATGGCCACCATTGCTGAGACTAGCTTTTAATTCCAGATTTCATTAATTGAATTTAAATTCTAACAGCTGCTGTTTTGGACCTGTGCCCCCAGAGCCTTATCCTGGGCCTTTGGATTACTACACCCATGGTATTACCACTACACAACCATCGCCCCCAATCGACTATATGATATCATACTGCCCTGACTTAACGTGTAGTGTAACGTGCTCAGCTGTCTGCTTTATCATGCTTCAAGTATGTCCGGCCTCACAACACCCTGACTGTAATTTTCCAAAATTCATTCTTGGAGTGTGGACATCAGACACAAAGCCAGCATTTTTATTATCCATTTTATAATTGCCCTTGAGAAGGTGGTGGTGAGCTGCCTTCTTGAACCGCTGCAGTCCATGTGGTGTAGGTACACCCACTGTGCTGTTAGGGAAGGAGTTCCAGGATTCTGAACCAGTGACAGTGAAGGAACGGCGATATATTTCCAAGTCAGGATGGTGAGTGGCTTGGAGGGGAACTTCCAGGTGGTGGTGTTCCCCATGTGTCTGCTGCCCTTGATCTGTGTTGGAAAGAATCTTCTGAAATGTGAAGTTAACCAAATAGTCTTTCTGTCCATGTACATTTCCATGCTGGGTGTACACTAGATAGTGTGCTATTAATAGTATACAGGGCACAGAAATATCCCAGGTTTAATAAAAGGGGAGACATTGGCATAGTGATAATGTTACTAGACCAGTAATACAGAGGCCCAGGCTAATGCTCTGGGGACTTGGGTTGAAATTGAAATTCAGTTAATAGTGACCATGAAACTGTTGTTGATTGTTCACTATCTGGTTCACTAGTGGCCTACATGTGACTCCTGACCCACAGCAATGTGGCTGAAATGGCCTCTGAAATGGCCTCACAAGCCATTCAAAGTCACAAAGGAATGAAACCGGACGGACCTCCCGGCACTGACCTGGGCACCGGAAATGACAACAGCAATCTCAGCCCTGTCAACCCTGCAAAGTCCTCCTTACTGACATCTGGGGGCTAGAGGAGTACTGTCTCAATGACTAGTCAAGCAACAACCTGACATGGTCATCCTCACAGAATCATACCTTACAGATAATGTCCCAGACTCCACCATCACCATCCCTGGGTATGTCCTGTCCCACCGGCAGGACAGGCCCAGTAGAGATGGCTGCACAGTGGCATACAGTCAGGAGGGAGTTACCCTGGGAGTCCTCACTGATGTGATTCTCACTATTGCCTAATTCTGAGCAGGATAGAGATAATGTAGAATTCGGTCTGAGTAGGATCTGCCTGTCCATTTAGTGACCCTCAATACTCCAGCCTAATGAAGATTGTTCAGGTGCATGAGGTTCCAATGAGTCACCGGGAACAGCAAGACAGGGAGGAAGAGCAAAACTCAGAACAGAAAGAATACCGAGTGTGTTTTTAACCACTTTGATGTAGTGTATAACACAGGAGCAGCAGGATTTGAGTGAGCTTAATTGATGTCAACTGATTGTGCCATATTGACACATTTTCATTGTTAGGTGAGCAGGGTTTACCTGGTTTCCCTGGACCCAGTGGAGTACCGGGTGAGAAGGGGACAAAAGGAGAAGTTGGTCTCGTGGGAAAACCTGGAGTGATGGACAAAAGTGCGATGGAGAAAATGAAAGGGCAGAAAGGAGAAACTGGAGATCAGGGTAAATGAATTCATTTTGTCTTTTCATAAGGCACTGTACTATGCTCCTGTGCCTTGTGCATGCATGTGTGTGTGGCAGTGTGTGTGTGTGTGTAGGTGAGTGCAGTGTGTGCATACGTGCATGTGTGCATGCATGTGCTTGGCAGAGTGTGTGTGTTCCGTGTTACATGTTGTATCCACATGCATGTGTGCGCTTTGAAATATATAAAATTGGATGTATGTACACACTTTCCATCCACTTCCTGTCCCTGTAACTCACAATGTGTGATTGGATTGGGTGTTAATATTTAATGTTTATGTAAACATTAGGGGGAATGAAATTGGTCTTTGACAGTAACGCAAAACAAGTGATAACAAATTAGCCCCTTGCTTTGCACCGACCTGATTGGCTTCCCTACTGATAAATAAATTGGGGACTCCTGACTGGGACATCTTGATAAGTTGGGGATTTGATTTCAGATCACTTCAGATCAGAGAGTGGGTGGGGGGTCAGGAACATCCTGACAAGGCCATGGTGGGATTGGGTAAGTTTGTTTCGGTGCTGTCTCTTAGGCTCTTCTGGCCTGTAAGCCTCCTCTTCAGCAGCAGGCACAAGGCCCCAAGGCTGGTACCCAGGCCTCCAGCTGTGGTAATCCTTCCCCCACCAGTTACTGCACAAGGTCCTGCTAAGTGGGTTGGCCCTTCAGCTGGAGGTTGCTGTGTACTTTGGGGGTGGTCTGCCTGCCCAGGGCCCAGGGCCCAGGGTGTAGAGAGGGAAGGTCAGGCAGCAACACCCACCAAAGCAGTTATTCAGCTGGCTTGGTGCAGAGGGACTGGGGCCAACTTTGTCACAAGAACATAAAAAATAGGAGCCGGAGAAGGCCATTTGGCTCCTCTAATGTGAGAACAGAGTTAGATCAGGAAAGATGGAGCATAAATGCTGGCATGGCCTGACTGAGCTGGACAGCCCCTTTCCAAATGTATTTGATGTAATTCCGTGTACAGTTAAAATCAAAACCTTACAGCATAGAAGGAGACCATCAAGCCCCAACGTCCTCTTTGAAAGAACTTTCCAGATGAGTCTCTCTCAACGAGGCCGCTGTGTCCTTGGGTTTACGATAACCACTCATGGTGGAATCACCCTCAGCTGTTGACAGCGGGGGAATGACAGCTTTGATTCAGGTACACACGGTAACAATGAACAGCTCCTCCTCATGGAATAGTCTTCTCAAAGTTTATGCATCTCTCCGCAGGGCTGTCAGGCTTACCAGGAACAAAGGGCCATCAAGGTATTTCGGGTGATCCAGGAATGCCAGGAAAGGATGGTCAACCTGGATTACCAGGCCAACCAGGTAAGGGGCAAAACAGTGCAACAGGTGGAATGTGACAGAAATATACTCGGTAAATATTCAGGCATTGGAGTTTTTAATCTTTTTAATGAATGGTGTTGACTGAATTGTTAAATGCTATCACTTGGGTAGGACAAAACTGAGTGGATCATTTCTATAGAGCCTTTCGCAGCATCAAAACACTGCAGAGCCAATAATACTTTTGAAATGTAGTCACTGTTGTAATGTAGGAAATGTCACAGATAATTTGTGCACAGCTAGCTCCCAGAAGGAGCAGTGTTATAATAACCAGGTCGTTTCTTTTAGTGAAGTGGGTTGAGGGGGTAAATATTGGTGGGACTCTGGGGAGAGCTCCCCTGTTCTTCACATAATTTCATGGAATCTCTTTATATCCACTTGAAAGCACACCCTTGCCCCCAAATTAACACTGGATAGACAGGCGATGTCCACAAGTGAATTAACTGAGTGACTTTAACCAGAACACACTCCTGAAGCAAGAACTCAGAGGAAGAATATGTGTCTTCCCTGCAACAATTCACTATGGGGCTGTTTATAGGGTTTTTATAGAATGGTTATAGGATGTTAATGGGGCTGTTTATAGGATGTTAATGGGGCTGTCCATAGGGTGGTTAATGGATGTTTCTAGGGCTCTTTATAGGGTGGTTAAAGGACATGTATAGGATGCTTCTGTCTCTCCCAGTATGCTGTCATTTTGTGCCATCATGTGATCACTGACCCCTGGCACCTGACCCTGACAGAACCATTGATGGGTCACATGCCCCATTTTCCAAACTGTCAGTGCTTGCTGGACACGCCCAGTCACAGGGACATGCCTTAAATGTTGACACATGGCAAGTTTACCTGATGAATGGACAATCCACACAGGTCATGAGGGTTCTCAATTCAAACCTTGACCTTTGTCAGGTTGGTTGATCTCATTCAGGGCAAAGCGAGAGAGCTCTCAGCTTCCACTGTGAGAGAGGGCGCAATTCCACGAGCGGTTAATTAAAACCCAGGTGAAACGGTATGTGTGTGTGTGTGTGTTTGTCCAGGTGAAACTGTATGTGTGTGTGTGTGTGTGTGTGTTTGTCCAGGTGAGACTGTATGTGTGTGTCTTTGATTGCATGGTGACCAGGAATCAGGTCAACCTTGAATTCAATAATCTGCCTGCTTTAGTGGAATAGCCCTCCCACACTCATCCACAAGGCTTAGACTGGAACACAAGTGTGGCACTGCCAGGTTGTAGTCTGGGACCCTACCCCAGTAAACATCTCAAACACAGAAAGACAGCTCAAAATACAAAGGGAGGGGAGAGAGAAAATTGGGGAAAAATGTAATGGAGCAATAAAACTAATAGAAATGTCATTCCTGCTTCCACTAGGGCCGGTGGGAGACCCAGGAAGACCTGGAAAACCAGGATTGACAGGTGTCCCAGGAGAGAAAGGATCAATTGGAGAAATGGGACTACCAGGTAACCTTGCAAAACAATAAAAACTCTACAAAGTGTGAACACGTCTCAATCTTTCAGTGATTTTGTACCTGTTGGACAGACCGTCCATTGTGTTTTGTTCCAAACAAATGAAAGAAAAGGCTTGCATTTCTATAGCACCTTTCATAGCCTCAGGACAGCCCAAAGCACTTCACACCCCGTGACTTTCTTTTGTAATGAAGGAAACATGGCAGCTGATTTGTGCACGGAAAGATCCCACAACAGCAATGTGATAATGAGCAGATACTGAGGGACAAATATTGGACATAGAGGAGAAATCTCCTGCTTTTTCAAAACGGTGCCATGGGATTATTACATCCATTTGTGAGGGTAGATACAGCCTCGCCTTCATGTCTCATCCTAAGGATGGTGCCTCTAACAGTGCAGCATGGCCTCAGTACTGCACTGGGGGTGTCGGCCTGGATTGTGTGTTCAAGTCTCTAGGGTAGCTCTTAAACCTTTGACCTTCTGACTCGGGCGAGGGTCTGCTAGCCACTGAGTCTCAGCTTGGGCAGGTCGCAACAGTCTCGCATGTGAGATTCTTGAGGCAGTCTTATGAAGAATGACCCAAGTCTTTTCCCAGAGACTTCCTCATGGTTTCTGGAGGAGGCTAGTCAGATACATAAAGACAAATAGTAAAAGCTTCTATAGGGATGTAAAAAGGAAGAGATGAGTGAAAGTAAAGGTGGATCCTTTACAGGTAGATCCAGGACAAATTCTAATGAAGAATAAACATAATGACAGAGACATTAACAAACACCTTTGGCCAGATTTTCATGGAGGAGGCAGGAAGATCGAGTCAGGAAACTTCCCAACTCAGCAGACCCCTGTCTCCTTTAAAATGCCACCACCACCCCCCCCTCCCCCCACCCCCCCCCACCGCCCCCACCCACCCCTCCTCCACCCCACCATCACAGTCATATTTTTGTTCCGGGGAGGATGGGGCGAGATGGAGTTGGGCCCATCGACTCCGTAGGTAGGCCCAAGATGGAAAGGGAGGTCAGTAGGTTGCGGGGAAGCAGGCTGGAATATCCAATATCCGCCTCCATTTACTGGGACGTTGGTCCAGTTTTAATTCTGACACTCAGGCCCTCAAACCCTCACCCTCTTCACTCCCCCACCCATCTCACATACCTCTCATGCCCTCTGAAATCTCGTATGTCCCCTCCATCATGCCAATGTATCCTCCATAAATATTCATCCAATGCCCACTCAGGAGCCATGTCTTTGAAATGGACATTTAAAAAAAAGCCTCTAACAATCTAATAGAACTGTCACTAAAACACTTCATGCTAAAAAAACCCTCCTTCAAAAAAGACATTCAATAAAAGATTAAGTCCCCTCAAATGATCAATCTGTTGTAAAAATAAACATCTATTTCACTAACCACATCAAAGACAGTTAATATTTTAATAAACTCTTAAAACTGTTGATCAAATTGTCTGCAAAACCACCTGGTGAGATAAGTGGTTCTTTAGCTTTTGAAATTCAGGCAAGCATTCATAATAGGCTCAGCTGCAATAACAAACCATTGCAGCTCACAAATCATAAAGCCAATTGAATTGCAAGGACAAATGCCCATATTTTGATCTAAGCTGTACCAGAATGCCTGTCAATTAAGGCACCTCAGGAACAAGGGTCTGTGTTTATTCTCTAAATGAAATCTGCAGACTTTTTTTTTCCTGAAATTTAAAGGGCCAGGGATTTAAATGACTTCAGATCATAGCACTTAGAGTTCCCAAGCAGTATTCTGTTCAGTTTTGAATGTGTAATAAATTTATCCAATTGGAAAAGTGCTGTAATGCATCTTGACGTTTACACAACGTTAATGAATGTAATGGTCAACTTCCCTTTGCAAAGTCCTACGATCACTTACTGCAGTAAAAATGCACCTAACTTATAATGTAGCATCTAACTATTGAAATTAAAAGAACAGATTTATTTTTGTATTTCAAAACTTGTCAGCGAATGGATCCCAGGAACAGGGGAATGTTCTTTTTTTGGTTCTCCACTTGAGGCTGGGGGTTCCCCCTGTGTCTCATGACTCCTCTGAGGTATATGGGCCACTTATTCTTACTGACGGGCCTGACTCCAAAAAGTTACAAGAGTGTGGTGGAGGTTCTGGTTGGACTGCCCATTCCTGCAATGGAGATTGGCAAGGGTGGGTGAACTGCATGCGAATAGGCTACCCAGACCTACACCCTTATCCCTCGCTGGCAAAAATTGCCAGCTACTGGAACGGGGGAGTGGGAATTCCAGAATCGGCTCCCACCCGCCATTTTTAAAGGGTTCCTGAGAGAGTCTGGCTCAGGGAAAACCCAGGATTTTCTATCTGTCTTCATGATGGAAGAGACAAAAATCATTGTGGAAACAGTGGGGAACCAGGGCTACACTGAGAATGAGGAACTTAAAGAAATTAGTATCAGTAAAGAAATGGTACTGGAGAAAATAAAGGGACTGAAAGTGGTGAAATCCACTGAACCTGACAAGCTGCATCCATGGGTTTAAAAGTGGTGGCTATGGAGGGTTAATAGATGCATTGGTTTCGATCTTCCTGAGCTCCCTAGATTCTAGAACCGTCCCCGTGGATTGGAAATGAGTAAAGGTAACTCTGCTATTCAAGAAAAGAGGGAGCGAGTAAACAGGGAACTCTAGGCCTGTTAGCCTGACGTCAGTGACAGGGAAAGTTTTAGAATCTATTATTAGGGGACATGGTAACAGGACATTAGAAAATCATAATATGATTAAGTAGAGTCAACACGGATTTATGAAAAGGCAATCATTGGTAGAATTTAATGGCCTCCCCTGTGGCGGGTTTGGTGGTGGGTGCTGCTGATTCCAGTAAGTGTATGTTGAGGAAGAATGAGCCTGAAGCCGGCCTGCACCTTAAAACAGGTTTATTTCCAAGACAGCAGAGCAGAGTCACAGAGTCTCCCAGTCCCTCCCCGACTCTCAGAGTGAACTGGTTTATATACTCTGGGGCGTGGCCGAGTTCCCTCATTCAAAGCCTGATCGAGGGGTCCGACATTGGGAAGGGGGGGTCGGGGGGGTGGGGGGGGGCGGGGGGGGTGGTGGGGGGGGGGGGTGCGGGTGCGCGGATGCACTGAGAGCCACCCTTGCCCTTACTGCTGACCACCCTCTCCCCACTCCCCCACAACACCACCCTCTGACCCCACTCCCACCATCATTCACCTGCGCCTAGGTCCGTCGGTGGACTTGTGCCTTGGGCGGCTGTAATATGTGCAGGAGGCCCCATCTCCCTGGTGGTGCTGCCAGGCAGTGAAGAGCTGCCAGCCTCTGATTGGCCGGGCAAGGCCTGATGCTGCCCAGTTAACGTGGTCCTTCCAGGAAAGAGGCAATGCAGAACTCTCACCAGCTCTCCAGACCCCCGTCACCTCCGTTAAATACCGCCCCATGTTTGACTAATCTATTGAGTAACTAGCAGGATGGATAAAGGGAATCAGCGGATATAGTAAGTTTGAATTTTCGAAAAGCAATTGATAAGGTGCCACGCAAGAGGCTATTACATAAAATTAAGAGCTCGTAATTGGGGGTAGTGTTTAGCATGGATTGAGGATTGGTTAATAGACAGGAAATAATCGGAATAAACGGGACATTTTCAGGTTAGTAGGCTGTAACTCGTGGGCTACTGCAAGGAGGTCCGTGCCTCATCAATTCTCAATCTATATCAATGGCTTAAAAGAGGGGACAGAGTGTAATGGGTCTCTGAGATTGATCTCCATGGGCCATCTAATCTAATTAGCACAATTCCATAAGACTTGAATGAAAGCAGGAAGAGATTCATTCGAAGAACAAAGGATTTCATCCACGGGAGGAACGTTTCAGCAATCATTGTACATTCAGGCTCAGAATGGGTTGAACTGTTGACCCTACGATAAGGAATTCACCAAGTTGACATTATCTCCTCAGGTACCTCTGGACCCCAGGGTCCCCCAGGTGAGCCAGGACAGACGGGCATCCCAGGTTATACTGGACTGACCGGTGAGAAAGGTGAGAAGGGCATCCCAGGAGTGCCAGGATTCGGAGTTCCAGGTGATCCAGGTCCAAAAGTGAGTTTAGACCTTGAATGATTGTCCAAATATCTCCCTGGAATTGGGACTCTCTGCCGGATAAGTGAAGAAATACATTGCCAAAGAGCCTGGGGGGCAGAAAGATCCCACACTCCAGCCAGTTGACTCCGGTTGGCCTCTGTGTCACTATGATAAAAGGATGGAACAGCTGCACCAGATGTTCCTGATCCTGAAGTTGATCCAGTCGCCGAGCTCAATGTGCTCATGGAATCTCTTTTCACCAATTGGCCAGGCTGATCCAGATATCCAGCCAGGACTCTCCCATGAAGACTGGCCATTTGGGATGAGGTAGCATGTAGAGAGTGACAGCACTCCAACTCCCAGTGAATAAGGCTGCAGGCCTGGAACAAGAATTTATCAACTCGGCTCCAGTGCTGTATTCAAAAGTCATCCTGTTACAGCTTGTGGGGGGTTGGGGGCTGAAATTAGATTTGGTCGTAGGATATAAAACAGGTGGTAACTAATCATCTGTTCTAATATCCCCACAGTCTACATTTGCTCCTGTTAACTTGAAGAGACCTGAATTGATTGGGTGTGAGATGCAAAGGGATTCTGAGGCATTGCTCCAGCGAACTGCATTGGGTTCCTGAGGTGTTGATCCAAAGAACTGCACTGGGATCCTGGGGTGTCACTCCAGTGAGGTGCATTGGGATCCTGAGGTGTCACTCCAGTGAGGTGCATTGGGATCCTGAGGTGTCACTCTAGTGAGGTGCATTGGGATCCTGATGTGTCACTCCAGTGAGGTGCATTGGGATCCTGATGTGTCACTCCAATGGGCTGCACTGGGATCCTGAGGTGTCACTCCAATGGGCTGCACTGGGATCCTGAGGTGTCACTCCAGTGGGCTGCACTGAGATCCTGAGGTGTCACTCCAGTGGGCTGCACTGGGATCCTGAGGTGTCACTCCAGTGGGCTGCACTGGGATCCTGAGGTGTCACTCCAGTGGGCTGCGCTGGGATCCTGAGGTGTCACTCCAGTGGGCTGCGCTGGGATCCTGTTGACCTCCACACAACTCGCCTGAGAAACAAAAGTGAGGCTGAGGCCATTTTACTTCAGGAAACTGGGCTGATGGGGAGCTGAGCAGATTCTCCCCAATCACTTCCTCAAAATTCAAAGTTAGCCCCATCAAGTCAAGGAATTGTAGAATCTCGCATCACAGAAGGAGATCATTCAGCCCATCATGTCTGTGCTGGCTCTTTGAAAGAGTTATCCAATTAATCCCACTCCCTTTGCTTTCACCCCACAGCCCTGCAATATTTTTTCCCACAAGTTTATATCCAATACCCTTCTGAAATTTTTTACTGAACCTGCTTCCACCGCCCTTTCAGGCAGCGCATTCCAGATCACAACACCTCGCCGGGTTAAAAAAACATTCTCCTCATCGCCCCCTCGCATTCTTTTATCGATTATCATCAACCTGTGTCCCTCTGATTACCAACCCTCCAGTGGAAACAGCTTCTCCTTGTTCACTCTTATCAAAAGCTCCCTGATTTTGAAAATCTCTATTAAATCCGCCCCCCCCCATTCTTCTGTGCTCCAAGGAGAACAATCCCAGCCTCTCCACAATAACTCTGTACCATGATTTGCGATGGCTCGAGGAGAAGGTTGAGATCATTTGCTATGGGTGTGTGCTGAACAGGTTTTATTGTGTGTTGATGATTTAGGGAGATCCAGGTCTGTCAGGCTTCCCAGGTGGCCCTGGACTGACAGGTGAGCCAGGTTTGCCGGGCTTGTCGGGAACGCTGGGGCCAACGGGACCAAAGGGCAGCCCAGGTGTGCCGGGAATCCCAGGTAAGGTGGCTAGAATTCCCCTGAAGCTGAAATGACTCGTTTGAATTCTCTGAATGAAGAGGGGAGCTTAATAAATCTATATGATCATTTCTCTAGGTAACCCAGGACTTCCAGGAAGTAAAGGCAACATTGGTCTCCCAGGTGAACCAGGTTTCTCAGGAATTCCAGGACAGCCAGGTACAGATAAGTAGCAAGCAAAACTATTCCTCCAAAATATTGGTTCAATCTTTTTTTAAAATGTTCAATTATATGTAACATGAGCGCAAGTTGTTTTGACTGTCCAGTCTGTATAGGTATCTATTCTACACATGAGAGGTTTCCTAATCCCACTTCCCCCACCCCAGCACAGCATTCCCATTTCTTTTCTTTTATTAACTTTTGTTAATGAGATGTGGGCATTGCTGGCTGGGCCAGCGTTTATTGCCCATCCCCAGTGTGGTGTAGGTACACCCACTGTGCTGTTAGGGAGGGAGTTCCAGGATTTTGACCCAGAGACAGTGAATATATTTCCAAGACAGAGACGGTGATATATTTCCAAGTCAGGATGGTGAGTGACTTGGAGGGGAACTTCCAGGTGATGGTGTTCCCATGTGTCTGCTGCCCTTGTCCTTCTAGATGGTGGTGGTCATGAGTTTGGAAGGTGCTGTCCAAGGAGCCTTGGTGAGTTCCTGCGGTGCACCTTGCAGATGGTACACACTGCTGCTACTGTGTGTCGGTGGTGGAGGGAGTGAATGTTTGTGGATGGGGTGCCAGTCAAGTGAGGCTGCTTTGTCCTGGATGGTGTCGAGTTTCTTGAGTGTTGTGGGAGCTGCACTCATCCAGGCAAGTGGGGAGTATTCCATCACACTCCTGACTTGTGCCTTGTGGATGGTGGACAGGCTTTGGGGAGGCAGGAGTTGGGTTACTCGTCACAGGATTCCTAGCCTCTGACCTGCTCTTGTAGCCACGGCATTTATATGGCTGGTGTCTTTATCCTTCTTTCTTTCAATCAGCTGTCAACTCTATTTGTAAACGTAGTCACAGTCGCTGTTTCAATCACTAATGAATTCCATAGCCTCAGGATCCTCTGTGAGAACAGATGTCCTGCTGCTGTTCCTGATATCTGTGTCCCCTTGGTCAAGACTGTCCTCCCCTGCCCTATCCTGAATTATAAACAATGCCCCCCCCCCCCCCGCCCCCCCACAACCTTTCTCCATCTCTGAGCTTGTCCAATCTTCCAGTACATTGCCTTCAGTTCCCAACTGAAGCTAAACATCCCACTGAAAATGAGGCCTTGAGATGATACAGGCCTCCCAGTGAGAACCAGCCATCCATCCGAATTCTGTTCTGGGAGTGACCCTCCTGCCCACCCTCCTTCTGCTTCCATTTATCCAGCATTGCGCACATCCCAAGATCCAATCAGAAATGCTGTATGGTTATCTGTAAAGAGATGAATTAAAAAGAACGTGGATCATCATGTTAGAAAGAACATTAAGGGTTAATTCTCCAACAAGACACAGAACTTGGTGTTACTTAGTGTTGATCTGAGGCTCTTTCAGTGTGACTTGCAACTAGAAACATCCAATCAGTACGTTTGCTCTTAATTCAACCATTCAAGTTCCAAAGGTCTCCTTGGGGGGACATTTCTAATCGAATCTGGAACTCTCTCTGTGAGAATGTTGTTAATGCTGGGAGTCATTTGAATTTTCCCATAGATTTTTGTAGGGAAAGGATATCTATCAGGAGATAACGGAGAAAAGAGGAGTAAATGGAGTTGAGGTATAATCAGCCATGATCTCATTGAATGCTAGAACAGGCTTGAGGGGCTGAATGACCTCCTCCTATTTGTATCTTCCTCAAGTACTGTTAGAAAATAATGGTCCTGGAAGGAAACAAAATGAAAAAGAAGATGGATATTACGTGTATCATAATATGACCTTAGCATTCCTCATGAATACACCTCAAATATGGCATCGATCATATTGACCAGTATTGTCCTAGATTTAGCCACTGGCGTTTATTGACCTCTCTGGCCTCCAGCTCCAGGGGAGTGCCACAGAATCCCTGGGCCATTCCTGATCACTACCCAACAACCCCTTTTTGGGATTTCATGCCTGGAGTTATAAGCATTGGAATGTCACCAAAGATGTCCTTTATTGGCTAGCCTTCCAGCACTCAATTCAAGATGTGTACAATGGGAATAACCACCTGTGATACCCTTGAGGTCCTTCCCCAAACGTGGGCTGGGATTTTCCGGCCCCACCAGCAGCGTGACCCGCTGTGGGCTGGACGGGAAATTTGACGGACCGGGAAAAAGTCCATCGACGCTCTGCGGGAATTTCAGCAGGACCGGAAAATCCCAGCCACGGTTTGTTATTTTCAAAGGATGAGATGCAATAAGAAAGAATTGGAGGAGAAAAATTGAAACGTTTAGATTTTGCCCACAACCCAACTTGGCTTCATGACATTTTTTCCAAATAACAGCAACGAACCTGCTGGTCAACGGAGTGGGGTCCGAGCAAGGTCATCCACTGCTCTCTAAATTGCAGATTTTAGTTTTGTGGATCTTTTTATGATTGTTGTTTTCTCGTGTCAGGTCCTCCTGGTCCTCCAGGCATCCCGGGAATTCTTGGAGAGAAAGGCTCAAGAGGCCTTGACGGAATCCCAGGAGTGATTGGCGAAAAGGGTAACCAAGGTACGTATGTCTAATGCATAGGGGTAAATCTTTGAGGTTGTGACACAATGCATAAGGTCCTTCTAAAATCCCAAATATAAGCTAACAATTCAAACAACCAGTTGCAAAGGGTTTGGACCGAGGGCGCAGGTGATAGTATGTCTGCCATTTGGAGGTCTCGAGAAGGCAGCATTGATGGAGAATTCCTCCATGCTGGACATCGTGCCTGGATTGTAGTGAATCTCCCCTGTATTAGAAACACCAGTTTAAGCATGGAAACACTGAAGATTACTTAAATTTACAATCTTGCATCTAACGTCCAATCTGTACTTTTTGCACATTGTCTAGGCATCCCAGGAAGAGATATCCCAGGAATCTCAGGTCTGCCAGGAACTAAAGGTAAAGTCACCTGTTCTTAAAAAAAATGCTCCATCTCCACCTCTCTGTCTCCTCCTTTCAGATGCCCCTTAAAACCTGTCATTGGTTTTTGGAATATGGTTATTCCTCCACCTTCACTGTTGGCATCGACGGATTAAGTTCCCTCTTTTAGCAGCTTAACACTTTACCTTCCTAGCCAGAAGCTTTAGCCTAATGTTTGAATCAGGCAATGGCTAAATTTGAGAAGCAATGACACGAAGAACAGTAGCAGCAGTGTGTGTACCATCTACAAGATGCACTGCTGCAACTCACCAAGGCTCCTTAGACAGCACTTTCCAAACCCACAACCATGACCATCTAGAAGGACAAAGGCAGCAGATAGATGGGAACACCACCACCTGGAAGTTCCCCTCCAAGTCACTCACCACCCTGACTTGGAAATATATCGCCGCTCCTTCACTGTCGCTGGGTCAAAATCCTGGAACTCCCTCCCTAACAGCACTGTGGGTGTACCTACACCACATGGACTGCAGTGGTTCCAGAAGGCAGCTCACCACCACCTTCTCAAGGGGCAATTAGGGATGGGCAATAAATGCTGGCTTAAACTGTAACGGAAACATTCCAAAATGAATTTAAAAGAACATCAAACACAAAAGGAATTACCCAGGGAGGCTATGGACACCAGTGTATCAGCTAACGAGCTGGAGGCAACAGGACCTTCTCCTAATCTTTCACGGGATGTGTGTCTCACTGGGCTAGGCTGGTATTTTTCCCATCCCTCATTGCCCTTGAGGAGGTGGTGATGTGCCACCTTCTTGAACCATGGCAGTTCATGTGATGTGGGATAGTGTGTGGACTTACAACCGGACTCATGGCAAGCAGTATACCTTAGAGCAAGCAAAGCCTATTCACTCAGCGTCTGTTTAAGCAGCCTTCTACAACAAGCCATCTAAAGATTCCAGTTCAACTACAGCAAACAGTCCTCATGACTGAAAACTACAGCAACCTCTCCCAATAAAAGCAGATACAGTCCGTGCAGATGGCTATATAAAAAAAGTGTCTAAAATCAATCCCAGTCATTTATAGCAGTGCGGGCTCCAGGAATGATTAGCCAATCATCTTCCTCCTGGCTTGTAAGAATGGTGTCACTAAGGTGCAACCGGAATTACCTTCACTGCCCCCTGCCCCCACCACCTTGCACAAACCCGGAGTTTTGCTGCCACAAGACTGACAGTGTTTCCAACTGTGATAACCTGTGGAGCTGGTGGCTGCATCGTCTACATTGTGCTAACTGTGTGCTCTTTCAACAGGTTTGAAAGGTGACCCTGGTTTACCAGGATACCCGGGCTCACCTGGAGTTCCGGGTATTAAAGGAGACCGAGGGTTTCCAGGTCCCAAAGGCCATCAGGGCAGTCAAGGTCCTCCGGGACCCCCCAACGTGGCTCTGGAGGGACCAAAAGGTGAAAAAGGAACTGTCGGTGAAACAGGCCATCCGGGTAAGTTGTCCATCTTGACTGAAGATTTGCTGTGATGATGAACGAGTAGAACACTAACTCCTGCCAATGCAGGATGGCCGGTCTGCACATGCTCCCTGGCATGGGCATGCGTGGAATGCCAGTGATGTCATTCTGCTGTGCCCAGCTGCTAATGCACCTCTGTGCGTGGGCGAGAGAAGCTTTCCTATCTGTATGGACGCAATGCCTGCAATGAATATGGTCAGAAGTTTAGGTTTAGCCAGAAGAGCAATAACGTTATCTGTCGATTAATTAATAAATCAATTATTTATTTTCAGCCGCAATTATTTGTGATTGTTTGTTGGCCAATGAATGCATTCTGAAGATTATGTGCTCCTTTGCTTTGCTTGGTCTCAAGTCTATTCAGTGTGGAATCCCAAATACATGTGGAAGAATCTTAAAATTAAACTGTCAGGAAATTCATCAGAGTAAAGATTCCACTTACTTATCTCATTTGGAGTGCCCACTCTCTTCACACACCGTGTACATCCATAAATCTTACAATAAAGGATCCCCAAGCCCTCTTAGTGTTGGAATTTAACCAGCCAAAACTGCTCACAGAGGATAAGTGAACTGCTGGTCCAGTTACAGCCTCACTTCTTTAAGAATGATCTGGAAGCAATTTGATGAGACTCAGGCTCCAGGGACAGGTATCTTTCCAAAGTCCAATGTTGAGCCAGCCAAACTCAGTAACAGTAGGTTGCCCTGGCAAACTGTGTACATCTGGTTCATGTGTCAAATTGTTGACTCTGCCAGAGAGGATAAGCTGAAACCCAATCCCCCCTGGTTAAAACACATCCCTAAGGAGACCCTGCTCACACAGGTTGCATGAAATCACATCAACCCAAATCAAGCAATAATGACACGGGGAGGTCTTTAAAGATTGTTTAGCCGATCAAGAACCATTAAAATACTATGTGTGAAAGACCCCTTATTTCATGTCTGGACTTCAAGCCTGCTATTAAATTTTGTGCTTAAATTACACTTCCATGAAATTATATGCCTAGTTTAAAAATAAAATACTAAAACAAAAGTCATTATTTTTTTCCCCCAACCACTTTACTCGTCTGCTGCTAACTCAAATATGAAAGATTGCAAATGCAAGAAATCTGAAATAAAGGCAAAACATTGAGAACGCACAGTAAGCGTGCTGATATCTGAAAAGAGAAAGCCAAGTCCTATATGTCAAGTCTTGGTCAGAGTAGCAGTTGAACAAAAATCTTCAGCCCTTAAATCTCAATGGAATGTTGTGTTAGACAACTTTAATAGGCGAGTTTGGAAAATAGCATCACAATATTGTTACTGGTATCCAGTTGCAGCTTGTGTGGGATGTGGTTATACAAATTACAGGTTCATGTATGTATGCATCTGATAGTCCCCTTCAGGTTGGCATTAACAGGTATTAAAATAAAGCATTTTGGTTTGTCTATACAAACCAAAATGCAATGGGGATGTTTGTGCAGTACATTTAATATTGACGACAAGTTTAAAATTAAGTGGACACGGTTTAAGATTTCTGCCTTTCTTCTTAAAAAGATATCGGTGAAGTCATTATTCACAAAGTAATTAATTCAAGTTTAACAATGGGGTGGGGGCTTTAACCATTGCTTAAACAGCGGGGTAAACACAGCTGTGATTATTTGAGCGGCGCCATTTTTGGTCCTGGCTGTTGCCGACACCATCGCTCGCTATGACACAAGGGAACAACAGAATCGACTGCACTTGCCCAGCATTGGCTGCAGAGTTGTTAGCAAATGCAACCTAGTTAGAATCACACTAACTCCCTGCTCCTCATATAACATCACGACCCAGAAAGAGGCCATTTGGCCCATCATGCTTGTGTTCACAGCTCTATCCAATTCACCCCTGCCCTTTCCCTAAAACTCTAGAATTATTTTCCTTTTCAATTATTTATCCAATTCCTTTTGAAAGTTCCTATTAAATCTGCTTCCACGGCCCTATCAGGCAGAGCATTCCAGTTCACAATAACTCACTGCATAAAAAAGCAAATTCTCCTCATCTCCCCTCTGGATCTTTTGCCAATTATCTTAAACAATTGTCTCTTTGGAAACAGCCTCTCCTGCTAGTAAGAAGAACAGCAGTTGTGTAACGGGTATGAATTATAACCACACATTAACTCCATTACAATTATAATGTTCTAATTACATTTATTATAATTATAACTATGTCATAAACAAAAGCTTGTTCAGGTGACAATATTTGAATAAGACTGGGAGTTCCCCCCAGTGTCCTGGCCAATATTTATTCAGTATCATCAAATCGTTAATTGGTCATTTTTTCTCATTGCTGCCCTGGGATTATCCTGTGCACAAGCGAGTTACATTCCTACAGCATCTTTCATGGTGATAGGTCCTCCCAAAGAGTTATACAGCCAATGAAGCAGTTTTTGAAGTGAAGTCAATATTACAATGTAGGACATGGTGGAGCTCCCATAAACTGCAGTCAGACAACACCAGGTGATCTGTTTAATTGAGGGATAAACATTGTCCAGGACACTGGTCAGAACTGCCCTGTTCTTCCTTGAAATATTTGATCTTTCACGTTGACCTGAGAGGGCAAACGGCCTCGTTCTAAACATCTCATCTGAAATGCGGTACCTCCGACAGCACAGCACTCCCTCAGTACTGCACTGGATTGTCAACTTCAGATTTTTCTGCTCAAGTCTCTGGAGTGGGATTTGAACCCACAACATTCTGGCTCAGAGGCTAAAGAGAGTGTTATTCATGGGGTCATGTAACTGTTCCCCTCTTGGGAAGACTTGATGACTGGACTAAAAAATGTGACATCATTGAGTTTCACCAATGTTGTAATCACATAACTGATGAATGGCTTCCTTTGTTCTGTAAGATTTTATGTAAATGACCTGAAGACCACAGCATGCTCAAATCCACCAGTTTCCCTTGTGACTCTCCCTGACACTGGGGTAGGATATGGAAGCAATCTACCTCTTGCTTATTGCGCACACACTTCTTGGATGGGCAGGTTGGTGACCTCAGCCTGAGGTAGGGATGGAATTTTAAACGGAAGTTCTGGATCTGGGAGTGGTGGTAACTGCGGGATGTGGAGTCACCCCACAGTTAATGTTATAAAGAAAAAGACATGGATGAGAGAGCAGGAGCAGTTTGTTGGGTTCACCAATCCGATAACTAATTTCCCAGGACCTTTCCACCAGAATGCCCAGGAAATGGATCTTTATATCCTGGAGTCTCTGGAAAGGTTGTTAATCCGACATGGACTGGGGAAACAATGACCCTCATTTCCAATTAGTTTCCAGCCTTCCTATTGGCTGTATCTGATGCTTGAACAAAGCTCTGCTGCGCTTGCTAAACAATTGGCAATGCTGCCACCACAGCCACATCTAGAACCTTCCCGGTTGACACAAATGTCAACACCACAGGTAAGAGTCTTCCAAACAATTCAAAGGTTGTGGTTGAATATTCACTTGCATTTGGACAATCGTAATGGAGGTTTTCAGCTCTAGAGCTACTGAGATCTGAGTACATGGTCTTTGGGGCTTGCTTGGAAGGTTATTAGAAAATTTTGATGAGCACCTAATTCCTTTTTACAGGGGCCCCTGGTGTTCAAGGAGGTCCTGGAGCTCCGGGACCGCATGGAGCCAAAGGAGAGAAAGGAGAGATAGGGTTTTCAGGATCCCACGGCTTTCCTGGACCCAAGGGGGAGAGAGGAGTCCAAGGATCTCCTGTAAGTTACATTATTGCACATACTATCCAAGTATTCACTGCTGTTCATCAAATGCATTTAAGGGGAAGCTAGATAGCCAAATGAAGGGAATAGAAGGATTTACTAATATGGTGAGATTGAGTAGGATGGGAGGAGGTGCAAGTGGAGCATAAACACCAGTTGGGCCAAATGGCCTGTTCCTGTACTGTAGCCTTGATGTAATTCTACCTATTAATTTTAATGGTAGCTAATCCATAACTCCTTGGCCGAATACCCAATTTTTCACATTGTAAGGTAGATGCCAAATAGAACACTTGCATCTCCCCAACAATATGGAAAATTGCCCAAGTTTATCCTGTCCACAAAAAGCAGGACAAATCCAGTCTGGCCAATTACTGCCCCATCAGCCTCCTGTCAACCAATAGCTAAGTGATGGAAGATGCAGTTGACAGGGGCTATCAGGCAGTACTAACTCAGCAATAACCTGCTTACCAACACACAGCTTGTTCTGCCAGGGCCACTCAGTTTTTTTTTAATATTCATTCATGGGATGTGGGTGTCGCTGGCTAGGCCAGCATTCACTGTCCATCCCTAATTGTCTTTGAAAAGGTGATAGTGATCTGCCTTCTGTTGCAGTCCATGTGGTGTAGGTACACCCACTGCGTTGTTAGGGAGGGAGTTCCAGGATTTTGACCCAGCGACAGTAAAGGAACATGGCTCCTGACCTCATTATATTCAAACTGGACAAAAGAGCTGAACTCCTGAGGTGAGGTGAGAGTGACTGCCCTTGACATCAAGGCAGCATTTGACTGAGTGTGGCATCAAGGAGCCCAGCAAAACTGGAGTTAATGGGAATCAGGGGGAAAACTCTTCGCTGGTCTTAACAAACTCAAAGGAAGTTGGTTGTGAATGTTGGAGGTCAACGATCTCAGCCCCAGTGTAAGATTTGAGTTTGGGGGTCAGAGATGACCCAAAAAAAGTGGGTCTTTTTCATAAGGATTTTAAACTAGTGATTTAAGAAGCAACAGCTTAAACATGATGCATAAGCTGAATAGACAGGAAAAACAAATGACCCATAATAAGTAAGATCAGTTTACTGGTCCCGGAGGGAGAATGGTTGATGCAGAATGTGAGATGACCTCCATAACTGTTGGCAGCAGCCTGCACCCCCTAGCTGAGGTGAGACTCTCTTTTTCCTGTCTCCCTCAGTCTGCTCCTTATGAATCACTTTGAAAAACTCTTTTCTGTCCAAAGTGATTTTTTTCCGCTCTCGAGAGCCTGTTCTTGACCTTTTCTCAGAGTGTTGGTTTATGTATGAACCACGAGATACAATCTTATTAGGAATGTCTGTGCTACAATCTCCCTGCCAGAGATAACAGGTCAGCCTGTGTTATTCAGCCAATAAACCGCTGTGGGAGCTTTGTTCATAATTCCAGTTGTGATTGGAGAATATCACAAAATATGAACCATACCCGTCAAATAAGACATCACCAAACATGGAGACAGTATCACCAGCTCAATTGGGGATATGGACAACTGGAAGTGATGGTACCGGGTGAATAAATTGCATCTGCAGGAACAGAGATTAAATCATTCACATGTTCCACAGCAAATGACATTCCGAGAGTACAGAAACCATGTTCAATTCTGGGCACCGCACTTCCGGAAGGATATATTGGCCTGAGAGGGAGTGAAATGCGGATTCTCCAGAATGATCCCAGGGCTGAAAGGGTTAAATTACGAGGACAGGTTGCACAGACTGGGCTTGTATTCCCTCAAGTTTAGAAGATTAAGGGGTGATCTAATTGGGATGTTGAAGATGATTAAAGGATTTGATAGTGTCGATAAAGAGAAACTGTTTCCTCGGTGGGGGGGATGTGGAGTGGGGAGGGAGAGGAATCCAGGACAAGGGGCCAGAATCTTAAAATTGGAGCCAGGCCGTTCAGGGATGATGTCAGGAAGCACTTCCTCACACAAAGGGGAGCGGAAATCTGGAACTCTCTCCCCCACCCCTCAGAAACCCGTTGAGTTTGGGGGTTGGGGTTGCTTAAAATTTCAAAATGGAGATGGATAGATTTCTGTTGCTTAAAGGAGTCGAGGGATATGGAACAAAAAACGGATGGTTAAAGTTGATGAACCATGATCTAATTTACTGGAAGAACAGGGTCAAGGGGCTGAATATTCTCAGTTTCTACAATATAGTGTGTGAACTCCGAACAGATTGACAAAGATGGTGATTGATAATCGGAAGCCATCAGGTAGATGATGATTGGTTTTGCTCTGAATGATTAAACATGGACTGTCTTCCCCACAGGGCAATGCTGGTTACCCCGGTGCTCCAGGGCCAAAGGGTGAATCAGGACCTCATGGAGTTCCAGGCTTTATTGGTTCGTTAATAATTTATTCAACTAATGAATTGCTAATCTAAGGTTGTTAAAGTATATACGGTTACAATGAATAAAGTCGGATTTGTTACGATCCAGTTAGGGACCAGGAACTTGTTGTTTAAAGTAGAAAAATTTTGAAATCCCAGTTACCCGCTAGGAGAATTTAAAAATTCCACAGTTTTAAACAAGCAAAATAAACTTTACTATACAAAGTTAGAAAAGTAAAACAATTTACGATATTTATCTTATACTCTAACATTTAGAATTAACATGAGGTAAATATGAATTAACAAGAAAACCGTGGTTGAACACCCCACATTGCATATTAAATGGCAGATGCAACCAGGACAGATCCCATGGATTTCAAAGCAACCCACCCAGACATCAGTGACCACTGTGAGTCACAAAATCTTGATAAAACTCAAGTCTCCCTTATGAGGGATTTCAACACTTTACTTTTGCGGGTCCAGCCTCTGAATTCCCTGAAAAGCCACTCCGACTCAGACTACCTCAATGACTGGCCACCTCCCGATGCTTCAAACTCTTGTCTTGAGACTGCACTCCACGGGATTCACAAAACTTCCTCCAGCCTCTAATTACCGGCACACTTCCCTCTCTTTCACAGGCCCCTAGCTTCCCTAAGCTGGCACTGCCCTGGGTTTCTCCAAACTCCAGTCTCCCGGCAGCACCACGCTAAAAATACTCGCAGGACTTCTCGGAGCCTTAATTGCCTCCAGGACAGAAGTAGTGACCTTCCACCACCTTCTCAGCTCCCAGGGATTCTCTGAGCCCTAACTGCCCAAAGCCTGGTGACAGCAGCACCTTTTCACTACCCTCTTCCCTGTTGCAGAACACTCAGATAAATTGAAACCTGAGAACCTTACCACCGCCTCATGATGGTGCAGCCTTTCAAGGTTCACTGAATTCTCTTAAACTAACTCAGCTCTAACTTCCCAAAACAAAACACCTCTCTGGAGTGCACTTCTTTGCAAGCAACGTAGACATCATGTCTCCTCCAGCTCTCCACTAAGTAAGCCCACCTGCTGTTTTAGGATAAAAGTAAAGTACTGCCGATGCTGGAAATCTGAAATAAAATCAGAAAGTGCTGGAAAAGCTCAGCGGGTCTGAAATCATCTGTGGAGAGAGAAACAGAGTTAATGTTTCAATTTTCAGAGCCCTCCGGCACTGCGGCACTCTCTCAGCACTGACGCTCCAACAGTGCGGCACTCCCTCAGCGCTGACGCTCCAACAGTGCGGCTCTCCCTCAGCGCTGATGCTCCAACAGTGCGGCACTCCCTCAGCGCTGACGCTCCAACAGTGCGGCACTCCCTCAGTACTGCACTGGGAGTGTCAGCCTGAATTTTTGTGCTCAAGTCTCTGGAGTGGGCCTTAAATCCACAATTTCCTGACGTAGGTGAGGGCGCTACCCACTGAGGCATGGCTGACACTCTCCTGAATGCTAACAGATACGTGTCCTTGGGTAGATTTTGTGCTCCCAGCTTGGGGTCATTTGTGTCAGGAGCTCTTATTCTCCCCTCAGCTCATAAGGAATGAAGTGCAGCCTGGCTACCAGTAGTTTCAGCCGATGCGTTCCTGACTGCCAGTACATGAATCACAGAATCGCCGTGTTGTGAATTGGGGTGTGGTCCTCAGTGGGTCCTGCAGGATTGACCTCTGACCTCCACCCCCAGGGCACCAAGCCCCGGTGTAACAGGAGCAGCTAAGTGCATGCTTCTTCCTTCACCCCCTCCACTTTGTATCGAAATGTTGGTGCTAATGGGTTCAATCTTTATTCTGCACATCTTATATCATCAAGGCTGATTATTAGAGGTATGCAGTTTATCAGATTATTTAGAGATATGCAGTTTATTAGGTTATTAGAGATACACAGTTTACTCCACAGTAACTCCTGTAGGCTGCACCGCCCCCCACCCTGCGTGATCTCCCCAGTCTGAGATCCTTTTCCAACTGCCCATAACATCAAATCACAAATAAACTCCGCCCCAACATATTTTAAAGAATATTTCCTTAAACGCTCTTTATGTCCTTCTACAATTTAAATATGTGTGTGTGTGCACAGGGGCAATGGCCCAGTTTTTATACTTGAACCCGAACTGGCACTGAGTACTGTTAATGTGCGGTGTCCTTTAGGAATATAATTCCAACATTAAAGTGAGATAATTTTCACTCCACCCAGCTATGGAAGTAACAATCTCTGATTAATATAATTTAATATTATATCTACTCTACCCAAACCTATCTCTGCCTCATGTCTGGCTCTGTTAGGTAGAGATTGGCTCCAGCGACAAGGCAATAACTGAGTTATTAGGCGTAATCCTCCTAGTCTAAGTTTGGTGGTGGGCGTGGAAATGGGAGTGGGGGAGGGGGTGTGGCTGAACACATGTAACCTCGTGCTGTTCCGCTTGTTAAATGTGTATCCATGAGGAACTCGCCGATCCTCAAGGTGGGGCCAGGCAGGAAGTCGCCACCCCTGCTGTTACCTGGCGGGGTTGAAGGTCCAGGCGCCATATTTTGAGGGCATCTGGACAGCCTGCACCATCCCTCCCACCTTTGCCCAGCCTCTGCTTTACCCTTCCCCCTCCTTCCAGCCTTCGTCTGCTGCCCATTTTCACTCTTGGTGTAGCTTCTGCTACCGGCACTCGATAGGAGTCAAGCTGTGCAAGGCGAACACGCCATCTACTGACCTCAAAGCTGTGGAAGTGGTGAAGTTCGCTAGGAGCACACCTCTTATATACAGTTGTAAAACTGAACACTAATTTCCCACTGGCAGAGAACTTAACTTGGAGGGGGAGCTTAATCCCAGTTAGGCAGCTTTTTAATGAGCGTTCATGAGATGCTAAAGCATGAAAAAGGGTTTCCTGACATTGTTTGTTGGCCTTTAACATCCGAGAAATAAATTCCTCCAGTTCAGCCCAACATCTAGAGACTGATTTTTGACCTCCGGCCAAATTAAATTCCATCGCCCGCCATGCTTCTCGCTGGTGACCGGACCGGAAGATTCTGCCCATTGTTTGTATCACGTGACCACCAGGATGGCAGGAGGGGAGTGAGATGGACAGTCTGTTCATTCCGCTGTTCCAGGCGGACTGCTTGCTAACTGTGAAACTCCATGACCCCTCTTCCAGCTCATACATCATCCCTCTGACACCAGGATCAGTTTTAGTTTCTATGTACACTCTGGTGTAAAAGAGGAGCGTCACACCAACTAAACATCCATCCTGTCATCCATCTCTCCTTTCCAATCAGTGGCAAGAACCTGCATTACAGTTGGAAATTAAGAGGGAAGGTTTGTGGCTGGAACCAAAGGGACTGGCTTTGGTTTTCCAAATGTGGTGGTGGGGGGGTGGGGGGGTGGTGCAGCTTATAGCAGAGAAATAGGAGGGGACACGACGATAGATCCTTGAGGAAGAGGAGAGGTAATGGTGCGGGAGTGGAAACAGAAACTGTCACAGGCGATTCTGTAGCTGTGATTGGATGGGTAATATTGTGTGATGAATTGTAACACGCTTTACATCAATGGAACCTTGTAATTGTTTGATTCCTTTTGGAAATGTTGGACAGTTTCAGATTTGAACACAGTGTACGTAAACATTCTTTTCACAAATATCTTTCTAGGAGTCAAAGGTGTAGCGGGAGTCCCTGGATTTCCAGGTACACAGGGTGAGAGAGGACCACCTGGACTACCTGGTAAACAGCTTTGTTCCTTTTCCATCTTGCTCTCAAACACCTAGCGGGGCACCACAATATTTTATGAATTTAAATAAAGAGTCTGCTTCAGTCTCACGCCGAGGATTTCATCCACATTGTGGTGTTTGGTTAACAGGTCCACCAGGTCCCCTTGGTCCACAGGGCCCTCTGCAGATTGTGAAAGGAGATCCTGGTTCACCTGGTCAGCCAGGAGAAGATGGAGCAAAGGGTTATCCTGGGTTTCCAGGCATTAAAGGCGACATAGGTAAGCAAATATTCCTGAAAGTGCAAAGTGGAACTCCAGAAAATGAATCAGTCAGTCCCAGGTCGCAGTTCACCAACTCAGTTGTGAGCTACATACAGTTTCACGCGAGTGCTTGGATTTTTGATGCGTGCTCCGAGCAGGTGAGATTCTCTTCCTGGAGCAAAGTCAGGGAATTATCCCAATTGCATCGCACCCTTAACCAATAAAAAGTTTCAGTCTCTCCCTGGCTGTACCCCTCCCCTGTCTGTGTAAGCTTCTCTGAGCCTACCGCTGCCTGAGAACTCTGGCCTCCTATACACCCCCCGGAGCAGCGGATAACTTCAGAATAACGGGAATGTGAGTTGCCATCTTAATCTGTTTCCCACACAGGTCTGACAGGGCCAGTCGGAGATCCTGGTGAAGAGGGGGCTCCTGGATTTGATGGGAGACCTGGGCCAAAAGGAGAAGTTGGTCCATCTGGTCCAACAGGTAAGAATTGCTTTAGGAGTCTGTGCACAGAAAGAGGTCACGTGGCCTACGGAGCTGTTGGTGTATGTGGTGCTGTCAATTAATGAAACTGAATCCCTTGATTTGTAACCAGGCCCCCATCTTCCACCCTCCAGAAACCTGAACTCATCAGAACTATCCCAAGTCCTGTTTGTCCATCCCTCCTGTGCTCACTGACTTACCTGGGCTCTGGGTTGATCAATGCCTCAGTTTTAGATTTCCCATCCTTGTGTTTATATTCCTTCATGGCCTCACACTCCTTATTTCTGGGACCTCCTCCATCCCCACAATCCTCTCTGCTCTCTTCAAATTCTGGCCTCTTGCTATTGCTGATTTCCACCACTCCATCATTGGCAGATATACCTTCAGCTGACTGGGCCTTAAGCTCTGGGGTTGCCTCATCTCCACCTCCCTGCCTCTCTCTCTCTCTCTCTCTTTTCCTTTAGGACATCCTTTAAAACTGACTGCTTTGACCAAGCTCTTCAGCACCTGTCCCAACAGCTCCTTATGTAGTTTGGTGTCAAATTTTGTCTCTAGCGCTGATGTGACTGAAGGTGTGTCAAAGATGCTATATCAAAGCAAATTGTTGTTGTTGTCCAAACACACACACACACACACACACACACACACACACACACACGTGCACACACAGACACACGCATACACAGACACACACACACACACACACGTGCACACACAGACACACGCATACACAGACACACACACACACACACACACACGCATGCACGCACACGCATGCACACACACACACGCATGTACGCACACACACACAGACACACGCACACACAGAAACATGCATGCACACACACACAGACACGCATGCACACACAGACACACGCATGCACACACAGACACACGCATGCACACACACACAGACACACGCATGCACACACAGACACACGCATGCACACACACACAGACACACGCACACACACGCACACACAGACACATGCATGCACGCACACACACGCACACACACACACACACACACACAGACACATGCACACACACACGCACACGCACACACATAGTGTACTTTAATTACCTCATTTATGTCTCTGTCTTTAAGGTCCAAGGGGTTATCCAGGACCTGCAGGCCCAGAAGGATCTCCTGGTCCTCGAGGATATCCTGGTCCTGCTTCAATAGCTCACGGCTTCCTTGTGACCCGACACAGTCAAATGACAGAGGTTCCCAGCTGTCCTCTTGGGACATTGAAAATCTACGATGGATTCTCACTGCTTTATGTCCAGGGCAATGAAAGGGCTCATGGCCAAGACTTGGGTGAGTGATTTGAAAGGCCTAGTTAGGCTTTCCAGCTCAAGCACACTTCCTGTTCCAGGCAGCTAGGCCGGGATTTCCTTAGCGCTCCTGTTCACTGCCAGAACTTCACCAGAAAGGCAGTGCAAACCTTGTTAATACGAGGAATTGGGGGGGGTCCAGATAATTCACTCCATTTATATCAGGGAACAATCTTGGTGCAACACAGGCCTCAACAGGAGGCCCAATGGCAGGAATGGTGGGAATCGAGGCTCCCACCTGACTGGGTTGTTTTGGGTGAGCTGCAGGTGACAATCGTGGCTCGAGGTGCAACTGTCCAGTCCCTGGTGGGAATGAAGATCCATCAGCTCTGATACCAGGAGGGGAGGTGGGATGAGACAGGTGGGAGGAAGGGGGTGATGGGGGGGTGAGACAGGCAAGGGGAGGGGGTGGGTGATGGGGTGGGTGGTGGGGGGTGTGAGAAGGGTGAGGGGTGGTGGGTGGGTGATGGAGTGGGTGGTGGGGGGGGTGAGACAGACGAGGGATGGGGGTGGGTGGTGGGGTGGCTGGTGGGGGGGTGAGACAGACGAGGGGTGGGGGGTGTGGTGGGGGTGAGAAGGGCGAGGGGTGGTGGGTGGGTGATGGGGTAGCTGGTGGGGGGGGTTAGACAGACGAGGGGTGGGGGGTATGGTGGGGGCTGTGAGACGGGTGAGGGGTGGTGGGTGGGTGATGGGGTGGCTGGTGGGGGGGGTTAGACAGATGAGGGGTGGGGGTTGGTTGGGGGGGGAGGGGGATGAGCAGCATCCAGCAGTGGGAATTGAACATGGAGCTGGGAGGAGCAGGAGTTAAAATCTGGTGGCAGCTCCCAGCAGCTATTTAATGGCTGTTGGTTTGATTGCCAGTTGCCTGAGAATACTGGTCTCTGCGGATAGGGGGTATACTGCAGTTGATGTAAAAGGGGTATCTAATGGATGGTAAGCTCTTGATTTGCATAAGCAGGGGGTCTAAGGCCAAGTTCAGACAGGGGTCCAGGAGCCATTACCAATATGGTGGCAGCTCACTTTCAGATCAAAATGGCTGCCACAATTGGACCCAGTCACACCAGATTCATTCCTGTAACCATGGAGACAACGCCACTGACTATCCAGCCCAGGGTTTCCATCCCATTTCGTGTGGCAGCGCAGGGGAATTCCCGAAGAACGATAACAGAGCCCAGGTCAGGAATCCAGCACGATGACCAGTGACCTTCCTGCAGGGTCAGTTCACCAGCAGCCAGGCTAGCGTGCTTGCAGTGGGGATTAGTGCCAACTGAAAATGTGTAATATTTATTGCCAGTGCCCAATCAGCCCTTTACATTGGGAACTGCTCCATTAGTTTGATCACAGCGGAGCTCTGAGAGAAGGCCAGTCCCAGTCCTCTCCTGCTTCTCGGTTAACATTGTCCCTTCACCATTACAGGCACTGCAGGGAGTTGTTTGCGAAGGTTCAGCACCATGCCATTCCTCTTCTGTAACATCAACAATGTCTGCAACTTTGCATCAAGAAATGACTATTCTTATTGGCTGGCCACACCTGAACCAATGCCGATGAGTATGGCTCCTGTGGTTGGTGAAACTATCGAGCCATTTATCAGCAGGTGAGACTACAGATATTGTGGCACTGTGCAACTGTTTGGATGTTGAGAAAGTCAGAACATCACAGTAACAAGAGGGCACAGACTGAGAATTGCTGAATCTTGCAGCACAGAAGGAGGCCATTTGGCTTATCATGTCTGTGCTGGCTCCTTGAAAGAGCTATCCAATTATTCCTACTCCCTCTGTTCTTTCCCCTGCACAATTTTCCTCTTTCATCCAATTCCCCTTTTGAAAGTTCCTATTGAATCTGCTTCCAGTGCCCTTTCAGAGACCGTGCGCCAGATCACAACAACTGGCTGTGTAAAAAAAGACTCTCCTCATCTCCCCCTCTGGTTCTTTTACCAATTATTTGAAATCTGTGCTGTCTCCTTATTTCATTATTATCAGAAGAGAAAGATGTTATGTTAGTGGAAACACATTCACACAGCTGGTTATTGAAAGGTGGAACGTTTTACCACCAGAATGTTTTATTCATAAGGATGATACCAGACTGAGGGGTTATTATTATCAGCAAAGATCGAAGAGGCTGGGCTTCCAACAAAGAGGTGAGCGAGTGTGACCTGATAGAGGTCTTTAACATTTTGAAAGTGGTTTGATAAGATAGATATAGAGGAGTTGTTTCCAGTTGTGGGGAGATCAAAGGCCATCAACGTGAGATAGTCACTAATAAACCAAGTCAGGAATTCAGGAGAAACGTTTTTACCAAGAGAGTCGTGAGATTGTGGAACTCGCTACCACATGGAGTGGTTGAGGTGAATAGCATAGATTATGATCACAAAAGGTTGGTATGTAGGTACAGCATGTAATCAAGGCAGCTAATGGAATGCTATCCGTTATTATAAGAAAGATTGAACATAAAGATAAGGATGTTATGCTTCAGTTATACAGGGCATTGGAGAGAGCACATCTCAAATACTGTGTGCAGTTTTGGTTTCCTTATTTAAGGAAGGATGTAAATGAATTGGAGGTGGTTCAGAGGAGGTTTACTAGATTGATACCTGGAATGAGTGGGTTGTATTATGAGGAAAGATTGGACAGACTGGACTGAAGTTTAGAAGATTGAGGGGGATTTGATTGAAGTGTACAAGATCCTGAATGGTCTTGACAAGGTGGACATGGAAAGGATGTTTCCTCTGGTGGGTAAGTCTGGAACTAGGGACATTGTTTTAAATTTAGGGGTCAGGGATCTTTTAGGACAGAGATGAGGAGAATTTTTTTCTCCCCGAGGGCTGTGTGACTTTGGAACTCTCTGCTTCGGAAGGTGGTGGAGGCGGGGTCATTGAATATTTTTAAGGCAGAGGTAGATAGATTCTTGTTAGGCAAGAGAATCAAAGGTTATCAGGGGTAGATGGGAATGTGGAAATCGAACCACAGAAGATCAGCCGTGATCTTATTGAATGACGGAACAGGCTCGAGGGGCTGAATGGTCTACTCCTGTTCCTATTTCTTATATTTAAGGGGAAACTGGATAAACTCATGGGGTAGAAAGGAATAGAAGGATATGTTGATAGAAGGGAGGGAGGAGACTCATGTGGAACATAAACCCCAGCATAGACCAGTTGGGCCGAATGGCCTGTTTCTGTGCTGTAAATTCTAAGTAATTCTATGGAGGTGATGAGACAATCGGGCGAGCTGATGCAGGGATTTTGGAGTTCATATTGTTGCATCTTTGCAATGTTTGCTAAGTTGGGGGGGGGGGGTGCTGGCTGCTCTCCATTTTCAGTCCCTTCACATCCAGGTGGTAGCACAGGCCCGAATCTCGGAACACAGTCCTGGTGGGACCTGACCCCTCACCAGTACAGCAAGCTCCTGATATCAGCTCCAGAGGTGAAACTACTGTAGAATCAAAAATTGAAGATGAGATAGGGGAGTGCAAAAGATTTGCAAAATGAACCCCCCACCATTCCTACCTACAGTGGTAGTGTGCAAATCTCCCGACACTGGCTGCAGTCTGGATGCATCCTCTTTCATGTATTCGTGGTCCAAACCCTGGCTCCCTCAGAAGGACAACTAGTTATCGGAGGGCATTGCTCGAGTTTGCTGGAGTCGTGTGTGATCAAGGTCAGGTAGTGATGGCAGATTATTGAGGCAGGTGGAAACCTACACCAGTCGGAGTTATTGGTTTTCAGGTGCCAGTCCTGAGGCTGTCAGGTTGATTGATCTGAGTGTTGGCTCAGTAGGAGTATGGTGTTGGATCTGGAATAATATATTAACCTGTTCACTTCCTACAGATGCTCTGTGTGTGAGGCTCCAGCGATGGTGATCGCTATTCACAGCCAAACAATTCAAATCCCGCTGTGCCCCACTGGTTGGCATTCTCTCTGGATTGGCTATTCCTTCATGATGGTAAGCACCTGATCACCTGATCACCAAGAACAACCAGGCAGGATTCCCACTCTCGGTCCAATTGGGAAAACGGGATTGAAGCTACGTTTGGCGTTTCAGACTTCAGCAAAAATTCATTTGCGTAATTACAAACATCACATCAACATTACCCAGCACAGTCAGAGGAAAAACCAAATATTATCAGATGGTTCTTTTCTCTATTGAACCATTTTCCTGGATGTATTTAAGAGTGGTTACCTGGGCAGGCTTATTCATGGGGTTATCATCAAAAAGAAACATTTTTAATCAGACTACCCTGGTTTAAAATCACTGAAAATAACTTTAAAAAATGACACTGAACTGTGCACTTTTTGATCTGCCAGTTTCTACGTAAATTAAATATTTTTTGATGTGAAGAGATTTTTGAAACTTGCCGACTCTCGTCTGTGCACCAGTGAGAAAATGAGGGTCATTTCGTGAATTCCCAAACTGTGCAATTGGCAGAATCTCACCATGCCAACCTCGAGGTGTGACCAGCTGGTGGATGGTGCCTCATGCAGGCAGACTAAACCTTAGGCCAACTGTAAGGATCGAGGGAAAAACAGGAACATGAGTGGTCCCTGGGGGTAGCTCACTTGCCTCTGGGAGTGTCGGCCTGGACCTTTGTGTCCCAGGCCTGATCCCAGAACCATCTGACTCCAAGTCGGGAGTGCCACCCCTGCTGACACACGGGTGGGTGACCAGCAGTGGGTTTGTCCCCATGTTCCACAGGGTTCCAAGTTCCCAATCTGAATGGCTCCACTGGCTGGAGGCCGACTCTGTAACACAGTCTTGGGGAGAGTTGCCCCAGACAGTTCCTGTGCATTCACTAACTTTAGGGCATTGTAGAGCAGGGGCTTGGGAGCAACCAGAACATGTAAATAATGAGATGGGTAAGATAACAACCTGAAAATAAGAGCATGGGGACAGGAAAAGTTTGTACTAAGGAGTTGTTTATTTATGGTTGAGTAAAGCCAGTTTGATTAGCAGAAGGTTGAGTCCATTCTCTCTCTGTGCAGCACACCAGTTCTGGAGCTGAGGGCTCAGGACAGGCTTTATCATCACCCGGTTCATGCCTGGAATCATTCCGCTCTGCTCCCTTCATCGAGTGTCACGGTCGAGGAACCTGCAATTACTACGCAAACTCCTACAGCTTCTGGCTCGCAACCGTCGAGACCACAGAGATGTTCAGGTTAGTGATGGGAATTCCTGGGCATCGTGTTTCACTGACTAGGATGAACAGATTGTTGCTGCGAGTGTAAATGGACATTGGAACGTGACCTGCTATTTACATACGAACATATGAACTTACAAACGTACGAATTAGGAGTAGGAGTAGGCCACTGGGCTCCTCGAGCCTGCTCCGACATTCAATAAGATCATAGCTGATCTGATTTCTCCACATTGAACACTAACCTGTGGTATTGTCGTCATTTTAGCCAATTGAAGATTTCCCGAGTTTTGCCAGTATTTAGTATTATTCCAGCACTGGTATTTAAATCTCATTCCAATTCACACTAGAGGAAAGGTATAACTGCCCTTCTTCTGCGGAGACAGGACATTACAAAGTGCTTTACAGCCAATAAAGTGTAGTCACGGTTGTAATGGAGGAAATGCAGCAGTCAGTTTGTGCACAGCAAGCTCCCACATGAGGTTTAAAACCTCTGACAGTGCAGCCCTCCCTCGGTGTGGCGCTGTAGCGTCAGTGGGATGAGGGGTTCAGGTCCCCGACTGGGGTTTCCGAACCCATGACCTCCTGACGAGGCTGGAGCCCTGGGGCTGATATCGGGATATCACTTCACTTCCTTGGGGCCGTGTTTATGGGACAGATATCAGCTTCTGTGGGGGAACCCTGTTCCTAAAAAGTCTCTGCTTTCCTCCAGGAAACCGGAATCGGAGACCCTCAAGGCGGGTGAGCTGCGAACACGCATCAGCCGTTGCCAAGTCTGCATGAAGAAGACGTAATGTATTCTGAGACTGCCAAGCTTATCAGCTGTCTCGCAATCCTCTAATGAACTATGGTGCTATTTCTATAATAAAGCAATTTACAATATCCTGTGTACCTCACTCATCTATCATGACGAAAGAAAAAGTGCAGAGCAAAAGGAATGGAGATAAAAAAAAAAGAAAATGCTTTTCTTGCAATATTCTGGTGCCCTACCACTCAAAGAAAAACAATATAAGCTTTCTATTATTGACATACTAAATGGCACTTTGTTCATTAAAGCAATGCACTGAATATTAACAGAAATAAAAATACTTACAGTACAATGAAAAGATGGGAGAGAGTTAAGAGGCTGCAGACAACATTGAGGAGTTTGTAAATGGTGAGAGATGCTCACAAGAATGGCTAAAGCTCGGGTTATTGGGTAAACCTCACACAGTGACTCTCATTGCCTGGAGCCTCACCCCTTGGGAGCACAGGTCACCGGGAGGTTTTCATTCTTAATCTGCAGCTATTGTGATTGAAATTACTGACCAGACCATCAGACTGGGTGAGTGTTGGAGGCGGTGGGGTAGGGGGGGGTGGGGGGGTATGGGGGAGGATGAGAGAGAATCACTGATCCTGGCTCCTGTTCTCCGGAGTTCCCTCTCAGCAGATTTCTCTTGGGTTGTGGGTGTCGCTGATGGCCAGCATTTGTTACCCATTGGTGAGTGACTTGCTCCGCCATTTCAGAGGACAGTTAGAGAGTTAACCACATCGCTGTGGGTCTGCAGTCACCGATAGGCCAGACCAGGTAAGGATGGCAGATTTCCTTCCCCAAAGGACATTAATGAACCAGATGGGTTTTTATAACAATCCGGCCATTTCATAATTATTAATAAGACTGATATTTCATTCCAGATTTATCAACTGAATGAGCTGAAAAATCTCCCCACTGGTGGGATTTGAATCCATGTCTCCAGATTACTAGTCCAGTAACATAACCACTGTACTACCAACCCCAGTAAATCAAGTGCAGATTAACTCCCTCCCATCTATTTAATATATACTAAATAGTTTCTATTTAAGGTTTTGTTTGTTTCCTGACTGTGGGTATGAGATTGAAGCAAGTAGCTGTAAAGACACCATGACATGAAGACATTGTGGATTTACGATTGTATAAACACAGGCTTTTCTGGAACTAGCTCAGGGCTGATTTTACATGCGGGGATTCTCCATGTCAGGATATTCCTGATCGGCACACCCAACAAATCAAGCTTCCCATTGGCAGCAAGGCTTTGTAAAATCATCCCCAATATTTAGTATATATTATTGGAAATTCTACACCAAGGTGCTATGGAACATACACTGTCATTAAACTATCCAGTAATCGTTCTTTTGTAGTTCCAATTAGTATCTCTGCTCTCCTTCAATCTTCACTCATGGCTGCTAAGTGCTATTAAACTGCAACATTTTAAACTTTTTTTTAAAAAAGAATGTGTATTAATATATGCATGGGCACCACAATTGCAAGTTACTGTAATCAATTCCTCACCATTAGTGTTTTGTTTGCGATCAATAACCACAAGTCCTGGTGTCCTATCACCCTCTGTTACTTGGCTGTTGCTGCCAGATCTAACCAACCAGGCCTGTTAACCCAGCTTTCCTTGGCATGTGGGATTGGAGAACAGGAACAGGGAGGCTCAGCTGCTGAGATAGATCTTTAGAACATGTGTATATGTGGGGGTGGGTGGGTGCGTGTGTGTGGGGGGTGGGGGAGGGGGGTGGGGGGTGGGGGGGGGTGCGTGTGTGGGGGGTGGGGGGAGTTGGAAGGAGCACAAGTTAGCCTGGACTCAGCATCCCACACTTACTTAAGGCAGGACTACCAGAGGCTCAAGATTTTAGCTTTGAAGCTGTTGCTGGCTACGTCACTCACACTGAACGGCACCAGTTAGAATAATTGATTCTCTTACCAAGAGATTATTTACTATCAGAGTAATAGCCATACCTGTAGATTTCCACTGTGTGTAAGCGTACATATGTAAGTGTGTCTGTAAGTGTGTCATTGATCACAATTTTCCAATTAGTAAGTGTACAAAACTTAAAAGCCATTTAGGAAACAAAGCTTTTGCTTAGCTGGACTATATTGAGATCTTTCAAACAATTTTTTGACTAAACCAGAGATATTATTCACTTGGTAAACTGTTCCTGCGTTTTATCAGTTGTGCACTGCTATTGTTAACACACAGCCCAGGAAGATTTTGTGCCTTGCGTTATGTAGCATGCACATTGTAAATGTCCACCCAGTTATCCACTCAAACTCTCCTCAGTACTGGAGATGGGGCAATGATGAAGAAACATCAAATAATGAAGACTGTTACCTGAAAAAAAGTGGTGACACATCATTAAAGGCTGATGTTAGGGTTTTATGTTCACCCACGGGGGTTCATACTGAAGACTTCCAACTGCCATCCCAGTATTCTCCATCCAATTGGGACAGGAATTGTCAAATTGCAACAACAACATAATCAGCAACAACTTTTCATTTATATAGCGCATTTAACGAAATAAAACATCCAAAGGCACTTCAGAGGAGTAATTATCAAACAAAATTTGACAACAAGCTACCGGAAGGAGACAATAGACCAGGTGACCAAAAGCTTGATCAAAGAGGTAGGTTTCAAGGAGCATCTTAAAGGAGAAGAGAGAGGTGGAGAGGTTTAGGAAGAGAATCCCAGAGCTCAGGGCCTTGGCGGGACAATGCCAATGCTGTGAGTTATTGATTAGAGAATGTTGTGATCACTGTTCCTTTTCTCATTGATGCTCTGTCTCCCCTGATTGGAATGAGTCCGTTATTATCAGGGTTTTTGTAAATTATATCTTGTACACTTGAATGACTTGATTCACTGCTTACCTAAGAGACTTTTATTCTTCTGTTTTGTATTTTTATACAGTTTGTATTGAAGTTTAGTAAAATGGTTCAGTAATGGAATATGTGGCTGTTACATACTGCAATTGCTTGATGCGAAAACATGTTAGTAACCAAATCAATCCATGTACAACACACATCTCTGTAAGTTCAATGTTTACATGGAAAGATTGAGGCTCTTTATTTTGTGGTACAGTAAACTAAACCAATTCGATTTCTCCAGACCTATTTGTACATTATAAGACATGGAAGATTAAAATTAATAATTTTGTGTTTTAAAACAAAATGTTTTATTCTGCTTTATTTCCAATAGTAACATAGGAAATTTTCAGCACAGTAAGAAGCCATTTGGCCCATCATGTCTGTGCTGGCTAAAAAAAAACATCAAGTCTCATCGCATTTCCCAGCTTTTGGTCCAGAGCCCCATAGGTTACAGAACTTCAAGTAACTGTTTCTAGTCCGCTTTTGCCAAATCATCTCAGTTTAGTAAAATGACCTTTCCCTAATTTAAAGCTTTTGCTCAAGATCTATTGTTATCCTTTTCCATTACTACTTTAAATTAACTGAATTATGATCACTACTACCAAAGTGCTCCCCAACTAATAGCCTTCCCCCTGCCCAGCTTCATTCCCTAAACCTAAATCCAGAACTTCCTCTTCTCTTGTTGGTCTTGCTTTGTACTGGCTAAAAGACCACGTTCTCTTAAACATATTCTGAGAATTCTGTGCCCTCTATTCTTTTTACACTGATTTTATCCCAGTTAAGATTGAAATAGTTGAAATCCCTACTATTACTGCCTTATTGTTTCTGCACTTCTCAGTAACTTGCCAACATATTTCCTCTTCTTTCCCCCTCTGTTTGGGCATCTATAGCACACTCCCAGCAGCATTAGTGTCCCTTTTTTGTTCTTCACTTCAACCCACATGGCCTCATTTGATGAGCCTTTTATCATATCATATCTCCTTACAGCTGTTATTGTAACAGAATTGTTACAGTGCAGGAGGCCATTCAGCCCATCAGTCTGCACCGGCTTTCCAAATGATCATTATGACTCAGTGCCATTCTCCTGCCCTTTCCCTGTACCCTGCACATCATTTCTATTTAAATAATCATCCAATGCCCTCTTGAATGCCTCGATTGAACCTGCCTCCACCACACTCCCAGGCCGTGCATTCCAGACCTGAACCACCCGCTGTGTGGAAAAGTTTTTTTCTCACATCACATTTGCTTCTTTTGCAAATCACTTTAAATCTGTGCCCACTCGTTCTTGATCCTTTTACAAGAGGGAACAGTTTTCCCTATCTACCCTGTCGGACACCCCCTTTTTTTTAATGCCCTCTCTCCTTATTTTGACTTTGTCCCATATCCCTTACTCCTGTGCCCTGTGTTTGTATGGCAGTCTGTGGGAGGCTGATCCTGGAAGTTTTGTTTAGTTTGGCAAACTCACATCTCAGCACTCAGGAAAATCTGCACACATTGCGGGATGAATGGGATGATGAGGTGATTAACCACCCACTTCTCTATAACTTCCCATGGTTTGTCCAACATGCAGACACTGACACCTGCTGATAGCAACTGGTTTCTGCAGCAACATTTGCTACTTGCAATGAGGAAATCCCAACACTGATACAGCACAGAAAGAGGACCTTCAGCCCATTGTGCCTGTGCTGGCTCTTTGAAAGAGCTATCCAATTAGTCCCACTTCTCCCTGGTCTTTCTCCGTTCCCCTGGAAATTTTCTCCTTCAAATATTTATCCATATCCCATTTGAAAGTCCCTATTGAATCTGCCTCTACCGTCCTTTCAGGCAGCGCCTTCCAGATCACAACAACTCACTGTGTAAAGAAAAAATTCTCCTCATCTCCACAATGGTTGCTTTGCCAATTTCCTCATCTATGTCCCTCTGGTTACCAACCCTCCTGACAACGGAAACACAGTTTCTCTTTATTTATTCTATCAGAACCCTTCATGATTTTGAACGCCTCTGTTAAATCTCCCCCTTAACCTTCTCTGCTGTAAGGAGATCAATCCCAATTTCTCCATCTAACTGAACTTCCTCATTACTGGGATCATTCCAATAAATCTCCTCAGCATTGTGTGTAAGGCCTCAGGAAATTGGCAAGCCAATTGCTAAAGCAGATCTAACCAATAGGAAGGCAGATTTCTGCTTTTCTATCTCACCAACCCTCGCCTTGATTGGGGGGCGGGGGAGTTGAGTGGGGGGGGCTTTCTCTCTGTCAGTTTTGCTTTAAGCCCTAAAGCAAGCGCATCACTTGAACACATGACCAGGATACTCAGGGCCTTGTGTTGTCAAGACTAAATGTAAAAAGATCTTGGCCCCTTTTTAAGGGCAGGGGGAGTCCGCCTGCAGTGTCCTGCTCAACATTCCATGTAAAACACAGATTAACGGGTCTCTATTTGCTACATCGGAACAGCCGCTAAGAGACTCAGTTAGAATGATGTCCTGCCACCTGATCCTGAAGTATCCAAACTCTTTGTGAGAAATGACGACCCAACTATGTACAATCTATATTAATGACTTGGATTCAGGGATAGAAGGTACTATAGCTAGATTTACAAATGACACCAAAACAGGTGGGAAAGTAAGTTGCAATGAAATTTACAAATGGATATGGACAGGTTAGGTGAATGGGCCAAAATCTGGCAGACGGAGTTTAACGTGGATTAGTGTGAGGTTATCCATTTAGGTTGGAAGGATAAAAAGGCGACTTATTATTTAAATGGAGAGAAACTTCAGAATGCTTCAGTGCAGAGGGATCTGGGTGTCCTCGTGCATGAATCACGGAAAGCTTGTATGCGGGTACAGCAGGATATAAGGAAGGCAAAAGGAATTTTGGCACTTATTGCTAAAGGAATAGAATATAAAAATAGGGAAGTGTTGTTGCAACTGCACAAGGTATTGGTGAGACCGCACCTGGAGTACTGTGCACAGTTTTGGTCCCCTTACTTGAGGAAGGATGTAGTTGCATTGGAGGCGGTTCAGAGGAGGTTCACTAGATTGATTCCAGAGATGCGGGGCTTGTCTTACGAGGGGAGATTGAGCAGTTTAGGCCTATACTCGCTAGAGTTTAGAAGGATGAGAGATCTAATTGAGGTATATAAGATGCTAAAGAGAATGGACAAAGTAGACGTGGAGCAGATGTTTCCCCTTGTGGGGCATTCTAGAACAAGAGGCCACAGGTTTAGACTAAGAGGTGGTAGATTTAAATCAGAGATGAGGAGGAATTACTTCTCTCAAAGGGTTGTGAATCTGTGGAATTCACTACCTCAGAGTGCAGTGGATGCTGGGACGCTGAATAAATTTAAGGAGGAGATAGACAGATTTTTAATTAGTAATGGGTTGAAAGGTTACGGGGAGAGGGCGGGAAATTGGAGTTGAGGCCAAAATGAGATCAGCCGTGATCGTAATGAATGGCGGGGCAGGCTCGAGGGGCCGAATTACCTACTCCTGCTCCTAGTTCTTATGTTCTTCTGTTCTTTGCTGCCTGGCAGAGAGATGATTGGACAGGTAGAGGCCACCATCATCAGCTTTTCACACATCTTCCTTCTCGAGATTAGACCAATAGGCAGAATATCAGAGGATGGCTTGATATTATCTACACTGAAGTCTGTCACAGCTGATTACTTTACATCTCAGACTCTGATTGTCTAAATGGCAGAGCAGGCAAAGGGGCTGAATGGCCTACTCCTGCTCCTTGTTGGTATAATTAAGGCAACCAGGTTTGTGTGCAGATCAAAGACAACACCGAGATAGTAAAGCTTTTAACAAGATAAATATTGGCCCTTACCCCATCACTAACTTTAATCAGCAACAGTTTATCATTAGCTGTAATTAAAGTTACAAATACTCTCAGTTTGAGAATATTTTACCTAGTTAATGACAGTTTTTTCTGATTTAAAAATGTTGTTAGAAGTCTGGGAGTAAGAGGTAACAGATGTAGTACAGCAATCCAGGACAGGAGGTCATGGTAACAACCCTGCTCCTTTGAGAGCGCTAACAGGAGCGAAATATCAGACACCAAAATGTTTCATCAGGAAATACTTACATTGTATGTCTTAGTATTTACAGCACAGAAACAGGCCATTTGGCCCAACTGTCCTATGCTGGTGTTTAGCTCCTCTTGAGCTTCCTCCCACCCCTCTTCATCTCACCCTATCAACAGATCCGTCTATTTCTTTCTCCATCATGTGTTTATCCAGCTTCCCCTTTAATGTATCAATATTATTCACTTCAATTACTCCCTGTGGGAGCGAGTTCCATATTCTCACTACTCTCCAGGTACAGAAGTTTCTCCTGAATTCCCAACAGGATTTATTAGTGACTGTATCATATTGATGACCACCAGTTTTTGATTCCCAGACAAGTGAAAATCATGGTGAGAGATTTTTTTCCTGAAAGGAACCATTGCATGTTTTAATTTTGCAACATACTTCATGAAGTACAGTCAGGCTGGGAAACTGAACTCTCTTATTTCTTATGTTTATGTTCAAAATCTGCTTGCACGTGAAAGAAAGATTAACAAGGGTGTTGTTGAAATTCTAAACCCTCAATTCCAGATCATTCTAACATGTAAAACATTTCTTCACTTAGCTGAACCCAGTTAAAGTTGCCTGTTTGTTTATGTGATAGTGTACATTCAAACATACATTCAACCGTGTACATTCAAACATACATTCAACCGTGTACATTCAAACATACATTCAAACGTGTACATTCAACCATGTACATTCAACCGTGTACATTCAAACATACATTCAAACGTGTACATTCAACCATGTACATTCAACCGTGTATATTCAACCGTGTACATTCAACCGTGTACATTCAAACATACATTCAAACGTGTACATTCAACCATGTACATTCAACCGTGTACATTCAACCGTGTACATTCAACCGTGTACATTCAACCGTGTACATTCAAACGTGTACATTCAAACGTGTATGTTCAGATCCATTGCTCCTGTGCACGGCTCAGAGTGTCACAACGAACCCCTGGCAGGATGAAGATGATTGGGTAATTTCCCTGTCAATCATTCCTGGGGACCACACTATTGTAAGTGGATGCAATTGATTTTATACAAAATCATTGGTACTGAAAGTTGTTTGAAGGTTTCTCATGGTGACAGCAGTAATATTGAGGAAGACAAATTTACAGTTAGACCATTGTAAAGTTTTCCTCTGCAAAGAGCAGCTGTTACCTTAGAAGAGTTCCTCGGAAGAATCACTAGGCAAGGCCTCGCATTACAAACACTAATACTATACCCATCATCTGGAGGCATGAGTGGAACAGGTAAGAGGTCGTTTTATACATTTAGTAGAGGATGGGAAAATGGGATCTTACTGCTGATTGGTCAGGCTATTGTGTTTGTAATTGGTCAGTTTGTGTTAACATGCTTGCTGCTGACTGGTCAATTGTGTAGAATGGCTGGTGGTGTCTTTCTTTGAGTAAGGGTAGTTTAACTTGTAATAGGTAACTACCCTCCAACTGCTTTTTCTGCAGGAATAATCCTGCTTTTGTTGGGAGACGTAATAGAATCACAGAATGGTTACAGCATAAAAGGGGGCCATTCAGCCCATTGTGTATCTGCTGGCTCTCTGACCAATTCAGCTGGTGCCATTTCCCCCAGCGTCTCCCTGTATCCCTGCACATTCTTCTGTTTCAGAGAATAATCCGATTCCCTCTGGGCTGCCTTGAATGAACCTGCCTCTGGATTCAGGCCAGGTTTTGTCTGACAACCCTGCCTCAATACTGATGCTCTTTGAATGGCTCAGCACAGTCAGGGTCAGAGGGGCTGAAACCTTTCCCCTGTAAAATCCAAGACAATGGATCAGCACATTCGGCCAGTAGTAATTCTGTAATTTGATCTGCTGCACAACAACCTACTGGATTGTGCTCTTCTGGCTAGTAATCCAATGGATTGTGATCTACTGAGTCATGAATTACTGCATGGTGATCTACTGGATAGCAATCCACTGGGTAACAATCTACTGTGTCCAGATAATCATTTTGTAGTACAGAACTAGAGTATTGCTGCAAAAAGAGACACGGACTCATCAGGACAGTTGGCAAGAGAAACCGACAGTAAAGGGGACAATTTATACTGCATAAGAAACAAGTGCTGATTGGTTGGCAAGTGGACTCTGATTGGTAGAGGCGTTGCCATAGAGAATGCAGCAGGGAACAGTTAACGGCCACACTTCTCTTCAAATTGAAACCAGGCAGGTCAACTCTGATTGGTCAAGGCATTGCCACAAGGAGTGAACCAGGGAATGGCTGTCCCCCAGGCTTTGGTTTAGTTGAAAGAGGCCCAAGGTGTGGACTTGCTCCTTGTGTCTGAAAGGACAGGGCCCTGTGTGTGTGGGTGTATGAGGCCTCTAGCATGTGTAAGTGAGCCACACTGACAATATTAAATTGGCTTTCAGTGTAACTCTCAGCACACTCAGGGACGAGTGGAAGATGAAAAGCTTCGACACCTCGGGCAGAATATTTCCCTCTCCGAAGTGGAGAAAAGTAGTGCGCCATGGTGTCGGGTGAGCGCCCTGAGTCATCACGCACTCTGACCACAGTCCGCTCGCAGGGCAAGTGCAAGAGGCGGCAGCGCGCCCCCCCGACAATTAAAAGGCCAATTAAGACCCTGAATCAATGAATTAAATGGAATTTTTCGCTGCCTGTTCAGTTGGTGGGTGAGCCAATAGGCCAGGCGGACCTTCCATTTTTTGTGAAACCTCAACCACCATGGGTGGGATGAGGTTTCGACCAGTGATTTAAAAATAAAAAATTTTAAACTCCTTCTTACCGTGTCTCTGCTCATGTGACAGAGCCACACGAGGGAACATGTTTTCCTTGAATTTTCAATTGTTTATTTTTAATATTAGAAACCTTCCGCCCCCTGAGGCCACTCTGTGCTTTCAGGGAGATTCCTGTGAACGCACACCCACTGCCCCCCACCCCCCCCACCCCCCCCACCCCACCCATCGTGCGCAAGCTCTGACTTCCGTACTCGCCCTCTCCCCCACCCACCCCCTGCCCCTGCCCCCCACACCACCCGGCAGTGCCGAGCGATGCAGCGCCCGGTTCTCGCTGGCTGGTCGCTGATTGGCAGCTGGGGCCCGATCATGGGCACCGGTCAGTTTCGCAGCCGCTCCCGGTCTCGCCTGCCGGACCGGGTAAAAATCCTACCCCACGTCTCACTTTTCGGGGATAATCCACTGTGTCGTGATTTACTAGATTGTGATCTTCTGTGCAGTGATCAGCAGCTTTATGATCCACTGGATCTTGATCGGCTCTGCAGTGTCAGTAGATTAATCATTATAGATCTCTCATAAAACTGTGATAATCTCACACAACATTAAACAGACAGAATCATTTTATAAAATTCACACTTTGAGCACCTGAGACTCAAAAACAATGTATTATGGCTTTTTGTTAAATCCTTTCATTGCATGAAGTATATTTCCTTAACTTCCAAAATGCTGCCAGTGTTTACAGACGTACAGTTTGAATATAACAAAGTATATATATTGTATTTTATATACGCTGCATTTGAAAAGCGTTAGTAATGATACTGCGATCAGTTTCTAGGTTACAGTAGGATAAACATCTGAAAGCTCTGCTGTTTATGGCCAGGTTCAATCTGCCCCGGTTTGATACCAGTTAATGTAATTGTTTTTCCCTGGTTTAACAGCAGACTACAATTCAAAAGAGGTGCTTTAACTGCAGCCGGTGTCCCCATTACAGAACAAATTGTCACACATCTTTTTATTGTGGTGTCTCACAAGCCTTCACTACTGAGCCACCTTGCTTCCACCTCACTTTTGTCAGCCTCCCGTGCTCAGAGAGAGAGAGAGAGAGAGAACCTTGACTGTTAAAGCTACAGTAAATCAGTCATTTCAGCTCTCGGAATGAACAGGAAATGGCTTCGGTGAAACAAGCAGGCAGAGTGAAGGCTGGCCGCCACTTTGCTAATCACCCTCATTCAGAAGAGGACAGGAGTGTGATCTTATTTCAAAGTGTTTGTAAAGAGCCTCATCCAGATCTATATAATGGTTATTGATGTAAGTCTCCATACAGCCGCTGTAGAACGCTGTCACTGGCGTGGAAGTTATTGGAACATCTGCGAATAAAGCATTCAGAATCTGAGCTATCTGAGCATTAACAATGGCAACCTGACACTCTCACCACTTCGTGGGATGAGACATACCAGAGACAACGATTATTAATCACAGGAATCTCAGGTTTCTGGAAGGCCGAGAGGCTGAATATGCTGGGTGACCAGTGTGCGGTCTGATGGGCTTTTCTCCCTTTTCATGGCTTCATCAGCAGATGTTTCCACAACTGTTCAATTAAACCTATCCCTTACCCAATCAGTGTAATCAGAAAATAGATCATCGTCTGTATCAGTGCGTCTACTGCCTGAGGCACTGTAACCAGTGAGTCTACTGCCTGAGGCACTGTAACCAGTGCGTCTACTGCCTGAGGGACTGTAACCAGTGAGTCCACTGCCCGGAGCACTGTAACCAGTGAGTCTACTGCCCGGAGAACTGTAACCAGTGAGTCTACTGCCCGGGGCACTGTAACCAGTGAGTCTACTGCCCGAGGCACTGTAACCAGTGAGTCTACTGCCCGAGGGACTGTAACCAGTGAGTCTACTGCCCGAGGGACTGTAACCAGTGAGTCTACTGCCCGAGGGACTGTAACCAGTGAGTCTACTGCCCGAGGGACTGTAACCAGTGAGTCTACTGCCCGAGGGACAGTAACCAGTGAGTCTACTGCCCGAGGGACTGTAACCAGTGAGTCTACTGCCCGAGGGACTGTAACCATTGAGTCTACTGCCCAGGGCACTGTAACCAGTGAGTCTACTGCCCGAGGGACTGTAACCAGTGAGTCTACTGCCTGAAGGACTGTAACCAGTGAGTCCACTGCCCGAGGGACTGTAACCAGTGAGTCTACTGCCTGAGGGACTGTAACCAGTGAGTCTACTGCACAAGGAACTGTAACCAGTGAGTCTACTGCACAAGGCACTGTAACCAGTGAGTCTACTGCACAAGGCACTGTAACCAGTGAGTCTACTGCCTGAGGCACTGTAACCAGTGAGTCTACTGCATGAGGCACTGTAACCAGTGAGTCTACTGCCCGAGGGACTGTAACCAGTGAGTCTACAGCCTGAGGCACTGTAACCAGTGAGCCTACTGCCCGGGGGACTGTAACCAGTGAGTCTACTGCCTGAGGCACTGTAACCAGTGAGTCTACTGTCAGAGGGAACGTAACCAGTGAGTCTACTGCCTGAGGCACTGTAACCAGTGAGTCTACTGCCCAAGGGACTGTAACCAGTGAGTCTACTACCTGGGTGATCGTAACCAGTGAGTCTACTGCCCGGGAGACTGTAACCAGTGAGTCTACTGCCCGGGGGACTGTAACCAGTGAGTCTATTGCCTGAGGGACTGTAACCAGTGAGTCTACTGCCTGAGGGACTGTAACCAGTGAGTCTACTGCCTGAGGGACTGTAACCAGTGAGTCTACTGCCCGGGGGACTGTAACCAGTGAGTCTACTGCCTGAGGCACTGTAACCAGTGAGTCTACTGCCCGAGGGACTGTAACCAGTGAGTCTACTGCCTGAGGCACTGTAACCAGTGAGTCTACTGCCTGAGGGACTGTAACCAGTGAGTCTACTGCCCGGGGCACTGTAACCAGTGAGTCTACTGCCCGGGGGACTGTAACCAGTGAGTCTACTGCCCGAGGGACTGTAACCAGTGAGTCTACTGCCTGAGGCACTGTAACCAGTGAGTCTACTGCCCGGGGGACTGTAACCAGTGAGTCTACTGCCTGAGGGACTGTAACCAGTGAGGCTACTGCCCGAGGGACTGTAACCAGTGTGTTTAGGGAGGTGGGGGTGTGACTGTGTCACTGGAGGTTGGGGGGGGGGGGGGGGGGGGTGGTGGGAGGGGTGCAGATAACCCCTCACCCAATGACACGTGATGTCCTGAACTTGGACATCCAAATCCCATGAGGCAGAAAGTCTCGAGTCCTGACACCAAATTTTCCCCGAGAAAGCACCAAGCAGCGGCCTGGAGACTATTAATTCCATTAAATGTGAAGAATCAGGAAGGATGTGATTCCAGTGCACTGGGTGCTGGGGTGAAGCCAGAAACCAGCAGTAAAATGACCAAAAGCATTTGAAGATGGAGACCTGAGAGCTGTGGGCTGCACACGGGCATCACCATGGGCTTCACCAGGTTCAGGCTGGTGCAGCGATGAGCACTCGGGAAGGGTTAGAGGGATCCTTTGCTCATGTCACGTCAGGAGCTCACAGGTTCCCAATAAAGCATCAAAGGAAGAAAATGTGACACTGGCAGGAAGCCTGGGAAATATGGAAAATTTCTAATACATTGCTAGCTGATCTCTGGTGGCATTGCTCACAGAACTGATGACAAAGTAGCCTCACATCGTGGCGGAAGATTTGCAATTGCTGTGTGACAGGCAAAATGTTGACATGAGATTTTTCCCAATGTGAATGTTAACACAAGCGTTACGGAAAAGACCATGAGACAGGAGTTAAAGGTGATGTGGACAGGTAGTATACGCAGGGGCTGTGAAAACAGATAGTATAAACTACAAAATGAGTTTTACCTGGAATTCCACCCAGATAGGTCAGTCCTGATCCATGCATGTACTGGTCCAGTTTGGAGAGACGTTCTGCCAGCTCTGATTTCGTCAAAGAGCTCCTGCCAACCACACCAGACGACTCTAAAATGATGCGGCCTTTAGTTACGATGAGCTGTATGGACAATCTCTCTCTGGCACACCGTGGCAATCGTTCCAGTTTGTAAACAATCACATTCTCAATAGCTAGGATGATATCCTAAGAAAACACAACAACAAATGTGCAATTACATATCACCTTTAACACAGTAAAATAACCCAAGGTGCTTCACAGGAACATTATCAAACATTATCAAATGTTGCGACAGTGCGGCACTCCCGCAGTCCTGCACTGAACTGTCAGCCTGGATTATGTGCTCAGGTCCTGGGCTGGGCCTTGAACTCACTGGGACTGATGCTGACGCCCAGCTCTGGGCCAAGTTGAATGAGAGTGATGTTTTGTGAATCTTCCAGATGGTTTATGGTGGAATAAATGATGTCAAGATCCAATTTTTGACCTCATTCCTGCACTTCCTTCCTGATGACCCCATTGCTCCTCGAGCTGTGAATCATGTTTCGAGGACTCATTCCCGATTAGGTGCATCAGGTGTAGTCAGGTCAGAGCAGCATGTGTTAGATACAGAGCTAGAGAGTCCTCTACACCATCCCCATGACGTCCTTCAACACAATCTCAGGAAACCTCCTCCCTCCCGCCAACACAAACTTCTCCAAACCAGCCCCTTGGGAGTGAAAACCACAACTTAATGCCGAATATGAACAAGGATTGGGTTTGTTAGCTGCCATGGCTACACCCCAAATAGTGTGAGCCCAGGAGCAGATGGACAGAACAAGAAGAGTAGACACCCATCCCATGACTAGAGATGAACAGCATCCACATTATCCGGCTCCTCTCCCATTCTTCTGTATCATTTTCTTGACCTTTCCCCCTTGAAACCCTTTGACCTTTCCCAGGGTACAGTCCCTCCTCCACCATCTATCAGGAAGGAATGTGTTTTCCCAGTGTGGATCTCACCCACCAAGAAGCTGTCATCAAGTTGGGAGCTGATCTGCAAACGCCCCCACCCCCAATCTCAAAAAGAAATGACTCGGAGCCTATAAGTTAGACAAGCATCATCCATCAGGGTGAAGTGATCTCCACTCTCTGAACCCCCACCCCCACCTCTGACCTTCACAGTCTGACCTCCGCTCTCTGACCTCTGTGCCCAATTCCATTATTTCCTCTCATTAATTACCTGTGTAACAGAGTTCGAATCCATGATGGCCAGGGACAGGGAGACATTGTTGCCGCTTACAAAAGCGAATAAGAGGCCAGTATCTGCTGAGGGGTGGATTGAAAGGTCCACATTCACGGCCCAGTTCCCATCATCATGACTTGGTCTTGTGGCTGTGGTTTTTAAAAATAGTTTATTTTTTACAGTTATTCTTCTTCCAGAACATAGATTTCAGAACCGTTTTGCAAAGATGATTTAGTTACAGTGATTAAGTCAAAACTAGCCAGCTTTAATAATAATGGAGTTCTGTTAGTCAGTAAGCAGAGGACACAATTTTACGATAATCTGCAAAACATCTTTGGGTGGGGGTGGGGCGGTGGGGTGGGGTGGGGGGGGGGGCGGTGGTTGGCGGGGGGGGGTGCTGGGGGGGGGAGGGGGGAGATGAGGGGAATTCTTTTTTACACAGCGAGTAGCTGTGATCTGGAATGAGCTGAGGATGGGCCGAATCACCTCCTTCTATGATTGTGTGATTTTCCCTTCTTTTGATAAATGAAATCTCACAATGAAATCCATTCCATTTTATTGGGTTGCCCTCTCCTGCTCAGGATTTGCAGATGGTAGCACCATTTTGGAATGGCCCCTTTCCACTCGTCACCACTCCCACTCATCCCCTCTCACTCTCGCTCCCCAACTCTCTCCCGCTCCCCAACTCTCTCCCGCTCCCCAACTCTCTCCCGCTCACCCCCTCAGACTCCCGACTCTCTCCCACTCCCTAACTCTCTCCCACTCCCCAACTCTCTCCCACTCCCCAACTCTCTCCCACTCCCCAACTCTCTCCCACTCCCCAACTCTCTCCCACTCGCCCCCCCAGACTCCCGACTCTCTCCCACTCCCCAACTCTCTCCCGCTTACCCCCTCTCACTGCCGACTCTCTCCCCCTCCCCAACTTTCTCCCACTCACCCCCTCAGACTCCCGACTCTCTCTCCCTCCCCAACACACTCCCACTCACCCCCTCAGACTCCCGACTCTCTCCCACTCCCCAACTCTCTCCCGCTCGCCTCCTCTCATTCCCGACTCTCTCCCCCTCCCCAACTCTTTCCCGCTCCTCAACTCTCTCCTGATTGCCCCCTCTCACTCCCGACTCTCTCCCCCTCCCCAACTCTCTCCCACTCCCCAACTCTCTCCCGCTCGCCCCCTCTCACTCCCGACTCTCTCCCCCTCCCCAACTCTCTCCCGCTCCCCAACTCTCTCCCACTCGCCCCCTCTCACTCCCGACTCTCCCGCTCCCCAACTTTCTCCCGCTCACCCCCCCTCACTCCCGATTCTCTCCCCCTTCCCATATCTCTCCCACTCACCCCCTTGGACTCCCAATTCTCTCTCCCTCCCCAACTCTCTCCCCCTAGCCCCCTTCCACTCCTGACTCTCTCTCCCCTCCCCAACTCTCTCCAACTCATCCCCTCAGACTCCCGACTCTCTCCCGCTCTCCAACACTCTCCCGCTCGCCCCTGCTCACTCCCGATTTTCTCCCCCTCCCCAACTCTCTCCCACTCACCCCCTCAGACTCCCAACTCTCTCTCCCTCCCCAACTCTCTCCCGCTCGTCCCCTCTCACTCCTGACTCTCTCCCACTCCCCAACTGTCTCCCACTCACCCCCCTCAGACTCCCGACTCTCTCCCACTCCCCAACTCTCTCCTGCTCGCCACTCCCCTCCCCAACCTTTCCCCTCACAGGAGAGTTGGTGAGCAGGCGAGAGTGATATCGCATGATGGCTTGTAATTTGTCTAAACGTTTTGAATGGGTCACCTATCTGATTGGGTCAATAGGTTCAAGGATACAGTAGTGGACCCCCTCCTGTTCATATCCAACCTGGAGCAGGTTACACGGTTATTAAATTATGTTGTAAAGCCAGAAGAGGACAATCATAAGTGGAAGCAGAGATACTGGAGAAGTGAATCCAAAAAGGGGAAAAGGTCCAAAAGTGACTAAGCATTGTGATATAGAATGAGACAGAGACAGAAACCCTTCTAGATTCATCATTGAGCTGAACCTGAAAATACAAATGAATTTATTATTTTACAGTAAAAGCAAAATACTGCAGATGCTGGAAATTTGAAACAAAAACAAAAATTGCTGGAAAGACCGAGCAGATCTGATAGCTTCTGTGGAGAGAGAAACAATGGTAACGATTCCAGTCCATATGACTCTCCTTCAGACTGAACTTCTCTCTCCACAGATGCTGTCAGACCCACTGAGTTTTTCCAGCAATTTTTATTTTTGTTATTATTTTAAGGATCACGTTCAGAATTCTGACACAAAGGTTACTTTAGCTCGTCAGTTCGCAAATACAAACGAGTCTCACAGGTCACCTTCCTCCAAGTGGCTGATGCTGAGGGACCACCAGCAGTCTCAGGCCCCAGGTCCATCTGCGGCACACAGACCTGACCTCATGCCCTAACCGGATTCTCAAAATGCAACTTGAAGATCTGCCAGTGAGTGATGGAGCTGTCTGAGGAGGCAAGCCTTCAGTCCGGTGAAACGGGAACGACATTTCCTCTTACCATACTTGATGTCAAATGAAGCGAAGCCATGTCCAGGATAATAGGATCCCCTCTCAATGGCAGAGAAACATTGCATCCTTTCGTCATGTTTGATGGTCTCAGCTGTAATCGTGTCTTCACCGTTCATCCAGTTCCACCCTCGCATGCAGGCATCCAATCGCGGGTTAATCTACAGGGGGACCAATCAGGTCGTGAGGTTCGTTGAGAGCGGAGAATCACAGTCAGGTTCTCATTCCTGACAGGGAATCTCCCCCTAACGGAGGATTACACAGCAAGAGGAAACACTTTGGGGGAAAGCTCAGTTAAATGAGAAGAAGCAAACAACACCCACAAAGTTCATGTGACTCCCCGCCCCATGGAACATGACTCCTCGTAGGTCATGTGACTGTCGCCACATACTCTTTAACTGATGCTGAAACCTAGCCTGATAATTGGGAAGTACTGGTTCATGAAGTAAGTTACCTTTTTAACAAGCTGTTGATCATTAAACAGGCCTCCAACCGCGATGCTTAACTGAAATAGTCCCAGCATCTCCTGGAACAGACCAGTGGGGATGTTAATATTCATCACCGCCTCCCGGGCAACTTTCACAATTAAACTGTTCCTTGATTCTTCGACAGAAATCTGAAATGGAAAATATTTTGCAACTTCAGAGACAGCACATTGAAATCTGGGTCACTAATGGACACAGTCAATACAACAGGGGCAAAACCCGCATAATATAAGCAGGGCCCGCGCAACGCGGGACAGGGCCCTCACAATGTGGAGCAGGGCCCGCGCAACACAGGACAGGGCCCTCACAACGCAGAGCAGGGCCCGTGCAACACAGGACAGGACCCTGACAACGCAGAGCAGGGCCCGCGCAACACAGGACAGGACCCTCACAACGCAGAGCAAGGCCTGCGCAACGCGGGACAGGGCCCTCACAACACAGAGCAGGGCCCGCGCAACACGGGACAGAGCCCTCACAATGTGGAGCAGGGCCCGCGCAACACAGGACAGGACTCTCACAACGCAGAGCAGGGCCCGTGCATCACAGGACAGGACCCTCACAACGCAGAGCAAGGCCTGCGCAACGCGGGACAGGGCCCTCAGAACACAGAGCAGGGCCCGCGCAACACAGGACAGAGCCCTCACAATGTGGAGCAGGGCCCGCGCAACACAGGACAGGACTCTCACAACGCAGAGCAGGGCCCGCGCAACACAGGACAGGACCCTCACAACGCAGAGCAAGGCCTGCGCAACGCGGGACAGGGCCCTCACAACACAGAGCAGGGCCCGCGCAACACGGGACAGAGCCCTCACAATGTGGAGCAGGGCCCGCGCAACTCAGGACAGGGCCCTCACAATGTGGAGCAGGGCCCATGCAACGCGGGACAGGACCCTCACAACGCAGAGCAAGGCCCGCGCAACGCAGAGCAGGGACTGCGCAACAAAGGACAGGGCCCTCACAATGTGGATCAGGGCCCGCACAACACAGGACAGGACTCTCACAATGTGGAGCAGGGCCCGCGCAACGTAGAGCAGGATCCACGCAATGCAGGACAGGGCCCACGCAACACGGAGCAGGGCCTGCGCAATGCGTGACAGGACTCTCACAACGCAGAGCAGGGCCCGCGCAACACAGGACAGGACCCTCACAATGCAGAGCAAGGCCTGCGCAACGCGGGACAGGGCCCTCACAACACAGAGCAGGGCCCGCGCAACACGGGACAGAGCCCTCACAATGTGGAGCAGGGCCCGCGCAACGCAGGACAGGGCCCTCACAATGTGGAGCAGGGCCCATGCAACGCGGGACAGGACCCTCACAACGCAGAGCAAGGCCCGCGCAACGCAGAGCAGGGACTGCGCAACAAAGGACAGGGCCCTCACAATGTGGATCAGGGCCCGCGCAACACAGGACAGGACTCTCACAATGTGGAGCAAGGCCTGCGCAACGTAGAGCAGGATCCACGCAACGCAGGACAGGGCCCACGCAACACGGAGCAGGGCCTGCGCAATGCGTGACAGGGCCCTCACAATGTGGAGCAGGGCCCACGCAACACGGAGCAGGGCCCACACAACACGGAGTGGGGTCTGAAAAGAATTGAACACAGAAGATATTATTCCAACCCTGGCACTCCTTATAAAGAGGAAGAGAAATAGTGAGTGAGTGAGGATGTACCGTGTGCCAATGGCCATTGTTTAGGAATGGACCTCCACTGGTAACTCCAGTCGTGGCTTCATGGTTGTTGCTATACTGAACCTGGAGCTTCCCATTGTGTAATCCCAGCATGATCCAGGTGCTGTTTTGCTGTTGTCCAGCTTGGAATATAGTGCCCTCAGTGTCAAACGTTCGAAAATCGAATTCCACTGAAAGACTGTCCATTAAAAAAAAAACCAACCAGTCATTTCACAACAATTACTGACTGCACAGATCGCTGAGTAATACCGCTACAGCTAGCACCAACCTGGAAGTGGCATCACATAACCATCCACCTCCAACTGCTCCACCCTCCACTCTCCTGCCATTGGATGCCCAGTAATTCGATTCTCATGGTGCCCAACCCACCCCCAGGCCCTTGGAAAACGAGCAAACTATTCATGACCCAATCCAATAATTCTTCACTGGGATTTTCCCCCTATCTACAATGTTTGTTTAACTTGTTAAAAAGCAGCTTGGATTTATATACAACCCCTTTAACACAGCATAACATCCCGAGGAATTTCACAGGCTCGTTGTCAGTCAGAAATTGACACAAGTCCATATAAGGAGATATTAGGATATGTGACCAAAAGCTTGGTCATAGAGGTAGATTCTTTGGAGTGGCTTAAAGGAGGAAAGAACGACGAAGAGGTTTAAGGGGGGGAATTCCTGAACTCAGGCCCCAGGCAGCTGAAGGCACGGCCGCCAGTGGTGGAATGATTAAACTCAAGGATGCTCAAGAGGTTAGAATTGGAGGAGCACAGAGATCTTGGAGGGTTGTGGGGGGAGATTACAGAGATAGGAAGGGATGGAACCACGGAGGGATTTGAAAATAAGCACGAGAATTTTACAGTTGAGGTGTTGTCAGAACGGAAGCCAGTGTAGTCAGTGAGTACAGGAGAGATGAGTGAACAGGACTAAGTGTGAGTTAGAACACAGGCAGTGGAGTTTGGATGGGCTCAAATTCAAGACTGAGATTAACAGATTTTAGTTCAGTGAAGGGTATCGAAGGGAATGAGGCAAAGGTGAGTAAATGGAGCACATAGTACAGATCAGCCATGATCACAATGAACAGTGGGACAGCCTCAAGGGGTTGAATGGCCTCCTCCTGTTCCTATATTCAAAGCTTTCATTGTGTTATTTCTAGAGAAGACTAATGATTTGAAAGACCAAAAATCAAGCATGCTGCCAAATATTCTGGAGTCCTGCCCAGTGGGAACTGGCTCAAGATCGACAACCACATGCGACTGAGTGTGTGTGGGGACTTGCACAATATCTGGCCACATCTCATTAGTGAGCTCTGGACGCAATCCCATCCTGGCCCTGGAAAGGGCAGTATTCTCCCTCCCTGTGCCCGGAGACCCCGACACGGGGATTCAAAACAAACTGAGGAAAAACATTATTTCATAACGATTTCAAACGACTCATTTGCAAGGGTCACTCTGAACGAAAACAATTTACATGCTTTGTGTTTTGCAATACATTTGTATATTTTGTTCAAACCCACACAACTGGCCTAACCAAACTGTAACAAAGTTCACCTGACTCTAGTGGGAGAGAATTGAGGGTGATGGGGGACACACCCTAATAAACACAATCAGAGGACTTGCATTTATTTAGCACCTTTCATGACCTTAGGATATCCCAAAGCTCTCTCCAGCCAATAAAGCTTTGCCTATATTATCTATATTATATATTATCAATATTATGTATTGTCTATATTATGTATTGTCTATATTATGTATTGTCTATATTATATATTATCAATATTATGTATTGTCTATATTATCTGTCGCAATCCCTCCTTGCTGTGGACAAATTTAACTAGCAGCTGCAGAGAGTTACAAAATTCTTCCATCCAGAGACACATTAGGACTAGGAGGAGGCCATTCAGCCCCTCAAATCTGTTCTGCCATTTAAGCTGATCTGGACCTCAGCCCCATTTAGCCACATTTGCTCTATTACCCCCTTACCCAACAGAAATCATCAATCTCATATTGAAATTTTCAGTTGACTCTCAGCCTCAGTAGTTTTTTTTGGGTGGGAGAGAGAGAGTTCCGGATTTCCACCCCCCCACTTTGTATGAAGAAGTGCTTCCTGACATCACCCCTGAACGGCCAGGCTCGGATTTTAAGATTATACTTCCTTGCTCTGGACTCCCCGCAGTGAAATGTCGAATTTAACAACGCCTCACCTGGTTGGTTGTTTTCTCTTGAAGTTGAAGCGCATCACAGGTGTCCCCTTGAAGAATCTTCCCAGGTAGAGAGAAGCTTCATTTTTCCCAGTGTTCAGTGAAACACAAGACAAAATCGGCTGAAACACAGAGACACAAGCTCATCGTCTGCTTTAAAGAAAATGTCTAATGGCAAATTTTATAAAGTAGTAGATATTTGAAACCATTTGTTTTTGTCAAAATATCACAGAATCTGTGTGTCCCAATACACCCTGTTCATCAATGCTACCCCCCCACCCCCACCCCACCCCAACCCCCACCACCCCAACCACAACCCATGGTCCCTTGTAACTGTCCAAACTACCCTACCACACTGTCGAGCTTCTTGAGTGTTGTGGGAGCTGCACTCATCCAGGCAAGTATGGAGTATTCCATCACACTCCTGGCTTGTGCCTTGTAGATGGCGGACAGGCTTTGGGGAGTCAGGAGGTGGGTTACTTGCCGCAAGATTCCCAGCCTCTGACCTGTTCTTGCAGACACAGTATTTATCTGGCTAGTCCAGTTCAGCTTCTGGTCAATGGTAACCCCCAGGATGTTAAAGTGGGGTTCGGTGATACCAATGCCACTGAGGGTCAAGGGGAGATAGTTGGTTTCTCTCTTGTTCGATGAGGAAAAATTTGGAACTCTCTTCCTCAAAAGGTAGTGGAAGCAGAGTCTTTGAATATTTTTAAGGCAGAGCTAGATAGATTCTTGGTAAGCAAGGGGGTGAAAGGTTATCGGGGGTACGTGAGAGGTTCCAATCAGATCAGCCATGATCTTATTGAATGGTAGAACAGGCTCGAGGGGCCGAGTGGCCTACTCCTAATTTGTATGTTGATATGGAGATGGTCACAGCCCGGCACTTGTGTGGCGTGAATGTTATTTGCTGTTTATCCGTCCAAGCCTGGATATTGTCCGGGTCTTGTTGCATTCGGACACTAGCTGATTCAGTGTCTGAGGAGTTGTGAATGGAAGCTGGAGATTGCTAAAATGCACTTATTAAATATCATTAAAATAATCGATCAAATGGCATCATATTTTTCTATTCACCCCTTGGTACCCTCAAGGAGACAGAGAGCCAATACAGGTGCAAGGGTCTTACTGTACAACTCTGGAGATCTGCTGCTAGCTTTAATCCTCGCTTTCCATCACAGTAGCAGGTATATTTACCAGGTGTATTGACACAACCTTCCTCACAGATATTCTCTTCACATTCATCTATATCTGAACAACAGAACAAAGATTTAATGTTATTACACCTTAGCCTTGTCTCTGTTAAATTAAAAAAAAGACTTGCATTTCTATAGCACCTTTCACTACCTTAGGATGTTTCACAGTCAGTGAAGTACTTCTGAAGTGTAGTCCCTGTTGTAATGTGGGATGTGAGACACACAGCAGCCAATAAAACAGAAAACTCCCACAAACTGCAATGAGATAAATGGCCAGATCATCTGTTTTTGTGGTATTAGTTGCTGGAACTCACCTGCTCTGCTCTGGAATAACATCATGGGATCTATTATGTCAACCTGAGAGAGCAGACGGAGCCTTGGCTTAACATTTCATCTTAAAGTTGACATCTCTGACAGTGCAAGACTCCATCAGTATTGTACTGGGAGTGTCACTGACCTGAGGAACTCCTGCAGTGATGTCCTGGAGCTGAGATGATTGGCTTCTAACAACCATCTTCCTTTATGGTAGGTATGACTCCAACCAGTGGAGAGTTTTCCCATTGATCTGTTGGTTGTGGTTTTATGACCGCAGTCGATGTTATTCATTGAGCAAGTTAAGTCCCGGAGACACTACCATTAACACTCCCTTTGTCTGGAGTCCATGACATCTTTGTCAAATCTCTCCTAGCTCCCACCTGTCCCTGACCTTTGCTCCACCTGCTCCACCACCTCTTAAACAGTATAAAATCCATCACATTTCAACTTCTCTTTAGCTCTGAAGAAGGGTCATACAGTCTTGAAACATTAACTCTGTTTCTCTCTCCACAGATGCTGCCAGATCTGCTGAGTTTTTCCAGCATTTTCTGTTTTTATCCCAAAGGGAAACTTATTTTACTGAACATAATCTTTGTTTTGGTATTCTGAAAGCAAGAGGAAAACTACTGCTCCCAGAAGCATAGGATCCCACTAGTACTTTTAGGATTTTAAAATTAAAAGATTTATTCACAAGGAAGAAAACATAAAAACACAAGATTAAAATTGCACAGTTGAAACAGATTTACAGAACATTCCCCAAAATAAACCCACTTGGTCAGAAGACCCAAGCAAACTATCTGGCAGCAGCTCCCTTATAGATTTATCCAGTAATATTACCCAAGGTAAAAACTGCTGTTACGTTAGTAAAAGGTATACCACACGACTTCTCACTCTCTTCCACTGTCTGTGGAACTGAAGGAAGTTCAGAAACAGGTTGCTGCCTGAAAACAAAGACTTCACTGGTTTGAAACAGGATGGCTGGTTCAGATTCACAATTTCTCTCAGCACAGAACTGGCCTCAGTATCTCTGGCCCAGACAGCCAACACAATCAATTACACATCTTTCCTTAAATACCTTTTTTATCCCTTACGCCTCAGACATCGTTGTCCTAAGCACCACTTCTGACTCAACTTTTCCAAAATATAAAAATCTTTCATCTCTTCCTATTGCCTCCACATTCAGGTCAAATAAAATTCGATAGTTTTTCCCTTGTTTACCTGTGAAACCTTTGTAATTTATAAAAGTCCCTTAAACTCCCTTTGAAATTTAGCAGCTGAAAAGTCAAGTCCTTACCTATCACCTAATGCAAATCTTAAAACCCAATTTATTGTAATTCCAACTTCACCATAGCCTCTCATTACACATGCATGTATCTAGTACCTTTACCTTTCATCTCTCCATTCCCACTGACAGGCTGTCTGTACTAACCTTGCCCCCAACCTCCACCCCACCAGTTTCATTAATCACACACACACACCCTTTTTTAACAGAATACAACCATACTCTCAAAAATATTGAAATAATAACATCCATCTTCACGGTGGGATCACTTAGTTCCATCTGTAGCTCTTCATTGAACCACCAGGTTTTTCATCTGGTTTTGATGGTGCTGGAGGAGTAGATACTAAATACTAGGTGCTGACTGTGGTCAACTACAATTCCACTGATGCCTATGGCCTACACAGCATGGTAGTAGCGTTGTATGACCTCAGGGATGCCTGGTTTTCAGCTGTTCGATTAATAATTAATCTATTTCACTCAGCGTGGTGGTAGTGTTACATGACACGATGGACTGTGACCTCAATGTGACATTCCTTACAGAGATCGATGAAAATTTGGAGGCCCAGCTTGTTGGTGGGACTCAGATAGTTGGATTTCCCTTGGAAATCTAAGAGCACCAAGGGATATGGATCAAAAGTTGGAAGATGAAGTTGTGATACACGTCAGCCATGATCTAATTGGACAGCAGAGCAAGCTCAAGGGGCTGAATGGCCTAGGTCTGTTCCTATGTTTTGCCACTTGTGTTCAATAATGGGAACGTAATCAGGGCATTAACTGCCACAAACTTATAGATTCTAACCTCTCCCTTCACTTAAACACTGCAACTGTCACAATAAAATCTGACAAAATAATTCCATCCTGCACCTGGATTCCCCGCATTCAGTTCATTTGAGGGTAATTTCCACAACTTGTCAAACCCATAAGCAGCTGGATGAAAATTCACTGACGGATGTATTGTTTGATCATTTCTGCTATAAAACTCAATGGCTGTTTTGCTACGTTAAAGGTGCTATATAAATGCAGGCTGGTACTGTTGAATTCTGCCATTTCTCTATTCTCTGCAATGAAAGAATTGCCCAAATTGAGCACATTAAGGATCTCCCAGCTGAAGGGATGGTTAAGTTTTGCCTCTCCTGCTCCCGTGCAGAGCTTGGGAAGTGTTTACCTTTACAAGACTTGGTCAAGGGGTCATATTTGTATCCACGTTCACATGTGCATTTGTAAGAACCCAACACGTTTTCACAATTCGCAAGTCCACAAGTCCCAGGCTCCAACTGACATTCATCAATATCTGAAATTAAAAGTAATTTTACAAAACTTATAAAGTTATCAATGGAATTAATCTATGTTAATTAAAAAACGTGAAACTGGTAAGAGGTCATTATGGCTGGAATACGGTGGGCCGTGATTCCGAGCTCCTGTCCCAATGTCTCGTGACTCGATATCCCGGTCACACACGTGACAGGTAAACCTCTCCAGCCTCTTAGGGCAGGAGTTCCAGCTCGGAGTGTGGGGGCGTGCCTGACACACACGAGCGTGAAATCGTACGCAATGAGGTCCAGTGAGCGTCTCGAAATCATCGTGCACTCGCGCAATATTTTGGTCAGCGGGTGCGCCCTAGAGTCGGCGGAACGCCTGCTGATAATTAAGAGGGCTATTAATCCTTTTTTTTTGAATTTTTCACAGTTGGCGGGCAGGCGAATAGACCAGGCGGCCTGTGCATTTTTAGCGACGCCTCATCCACGGGTGGGGTGAAGTTTCCAACAGTGAACAAAAAAAAAACAATAAAAATTCTTTCAACTAATTTTTCTCTTATCCCCGTTCGTGTGACAGAGTCACATGTGGGGACATGTTTTCCTTATTTTTCAAATCTTTATTTTTCATTTTAAAAATCTTCAGCTCCCTGGGACAGCTCTGCACCTTCTGGGAGCTTTCAGTGAGCGCACTCCCACGCGCACGCACACAATTCAGCGCTCGCTTCCTCCCGCACTCACCCTGGCAGCACTGAGGCTCCCTGTGCACCTGTTTCACACTGACTTGGCAGTTAACTGGCCGGCACTGGGGGCCCGATCGCAGGCAGTGGACCGTTTCACACCCGCTCCAGGGCCCATCTGCTGTCTGCCCACCCAGCAAGGGGAAAATCCTCCCCTTAATGTTTATCTTACACCTCCCAAACCTGCCAGGTCCACCACCAAGAAGCACAAGGGCAGGCAGGGGACACAAGGAAACACCACCACCCAGCAAGTTTTCACCAGGACACACACAAGCCTGGTCTGGAAATACATTACCGTCCTTCCACCACCCCTGGATAAAATCCTGGAGCTCCATAAATTTATTTTTTAAACTTCTTCAATCATGGACAAGATCAGCATTTATTGCCCATCCCTAATTACCCCTTGAGAAGGTGGTGGTAAGCTGCCTTCTTGAACCGCTACAGTCCATGTGGTGTAGCTACACCCACAGCGCTGTTAGGGAGGGATTGAATGATAGAAACTCAGGCCCATTTCAGGTCTGATTTTGATTTCCCTGGGCTCACTGCCCACCTTCTCCATCATAAATATTAATGAATGGAAAACCACAGATGTGAAGTTCTGAAGTTCCAAAGTGACGAGGCTGTCCCTCCCTCTCAGAGCACAAACTCGGAGCACTCTGCCCCTTAAGCCCCTGGTGTCTGTCTCACCTTGACATCGTCGTCTGTCTGGCTTCACGTTGAATCCTTCATTACACAGACACTCGTAACTCCCCTGCGTGTTTGTACAGATGTGCTCACAGCCACCGTTCTGCATCATGCACTCATTAATATCTAGAGGGCAGAGAAAGGTCACAGAGTCAATGCCAGAACCAACCACAGGATATTGGGGTATGTAAACACTCCACATAGAATGTCAAGGATGAAAATCTAGCCCCCTGTGGAAGTTAAAAGGAGAGCAGTGGGATGGGGTGTTAGCTGAGGTTCTGTGGGTAGCAATCCTACCCCAGAGTCAGGAAGTCATGGGTTCAATCCCACTGCAGAGACCTGTGCAGGAAACAAAACTAAGGACTAGGAGCAGAAGCTGGCCATTTGGCCCATCAAGTCACATTCACCAGTTTCTAAGATCAAGCTCTTCTCTACCAGCTGCACCTTCCCGCATTATATGTGATCCCCTTCGTACCCAAAGATCAGGTGATCCCGCTCTTGAATATACCCAACAACTGACCATCCAGTACTTCCTGGGGCAGAGAATTCCAAAGACCCAGCTGACCCTCGCAGGGCGGTACTGAAGGAGTGCTGCACTATCAGAGGTGTTGTCTTTTGGATGGGAGATTAAACTGAAGCCCCTAGTTTGTCCTTTCAGGTGGGTGTAGAAAACCCCATAGCACCATGTGGAAGACCCGCAGAGTTCCCCAGTGTCCTGGACAATATTTATCCCTCCATTGACTTCACCCTGAGGGATTATCCAATTGTTATAACATTCCTTTGATCACAGAAAATGGTTCATCTTCCAAGAATAAGAACATTCTGGAAGAGTTTGTGTTTTTTAAAAGGCACTGTCCCTTAAAGGGTTAAGGCAAGGACTCTGGTTGCTGCTGTTCCTGGAAATGACGGCATTTTATAAGAAAAGGTAATTAAGCAGTTCTAGAGGAGCTGGAAACCTCTTGACCTCGATGGACTGTTTACAAAAGGGTCACATGGTGGTTTATGTCCTAGAAAAAAACCTGTGAATGGAAAACGGTGTCTCAAAGCTGCTCAGCTGCTTTGATTTGGGGGGAAAATGGGGGAGAAACTGCCTGGGTAAAGAATTCAGACGTTTACAGCACAGAAGGAGGCCATTCGGCCCATTGTGTCTGCGCTGGTCAACAAAGATCTGACTACACTGATCCCATTTTCCAGCGCTTGGCCCATAGCCCTGGAGACTATGGCAACGCGAGTGAATATCTAAATACTTCTTAAATGTTACGAGAGTTTCTCACTCAACCCCCCTTTCAGGCAGTGAGTTCGAGACTCCCACCACCCTCTGGGTGAAAACATTTCTCCTCAACTCCCCTCTTAGCCTTCTACCTCCTACCTTAAACCTACGCCCCCTAGGTAATGACCTCTCTACTAATGGAAAATATGCCTTCCTATCCACCCTATCTATGCCCCTCATAATCTTATCCACCTCTATCAGGTCCCCTCTCAACCTTCACTACCCCAGGAAAACAACCCCAGCCTATCCAATCTTTCCTCAAAGCTCAGACCCTCCAGCACAGGCAACATCCTGGTAAATCTCCTCTGCACCCTCTCCAGTGTAATCACATCCTTCCTATAATGTGGTGACCAGAACTGCACACAGTACTCCAGCTGTGGCCTAACCAGTGTTTTATACAGTTCCAGCATAACCTTCCTGCTCTTATATTCTATGCCTTGGCTAATGAAGGCAAGTGTCCCACATGCCTTCTTAACCAACTTATCTACCTGCCCTGCTACCTTCAGGGATCTATGGATATGCACACCAAGGTCCCTCTGATCTTCAGTACTTTCCAGGGTCCTACCATTCATAGTGCAATCCCTTGCCTTGTTAGCCCTCCCCAAGTGCACTTTTCCGGGTTGAATTCCATTTGCCACTGCTCTGTCCACCTGACCAGTCCATTGATATCCTCCTGCAGTTTACAGCTCTCCTCCTCACTATTTACCACCCGAGCAATTTTCGTGTCATCTGCAAACTTCTTGATCTTACCCACTACATTTAAGTCCAAATCATTTATGTACACCACAAACAGCAAGAGCCCCAGCACCGAGCCCTGTGGAACCCCACTGGAAACAGACTTCCAGTCACAGAAACATCCCTCGACCATCACCCTCTGCTTCCTGCCTCTCAGCCAATTTTGGATCCAACATGCCACTTTGCCTTGGATCCCATGGGCTCTTACTTTCTTGACCAGTCTGCCATGAGGGATCTTATCAAAAGTGTTGCTGAAGTCCATGTAGACCACATCAAATGCATCAAATGCATTACCCTCATTACATCATTACATCAAATGCATTACCCTCATCAACACTCCTGGTTACACCCTCAAAAAATTTCACATTTGTCAAATACGACCTTCCCTTAACAAATCCATGCTGACTATCCCTGAGTAATCTGTGTCTTTCCAAGTGCAGATATATTCTTTCCCTCACAATTCTTTTGAGTAACCTCCCCACCACCGAGGTTAGACTGACTGGCCTGTAATTTCCTGGTCTATTCCTCCCTTTTTTAATAGTAGGACAATGCTAGCAATCCTCCAATCCTCTGGCACCTCACCTGTGGCCAGAGAGGATTTGAAAATTACTGCCAGGGCTCCTGATATCTCTTCCCTTGCCTCCCTCAACAGCCTGGGATACATCTCATCAGGGCCTGTGAACTTATCCACTTGTAAGGCCGCTAAACCCACAAGAATATTCTCTCTCTCAATTACTTTCCTCTAATATTTCAGAGTCCTCCGCCCTGATGTCTTTACCTGCATTGTCCTTTTCCATTGTGAAGACCAACGCCAAGTATTCATTGAGAACATCTTCTGGGTCCACACACAGATTATCTCTATGGTCCCGAATTGGTCCTCCTCTTACCCTAGTTATTCTCCTGCTCTTTATATATTTAAAAACCCCTTTGGGTTTTCCTTTATTCTACCCACTAATGCTTTCTCATGCACTCTCTTAGCTTTCCTAATTTTCTTTTTAAGATCCCCCCCCCGCACTTTTTGTACTCCTCCAGGGACACTGCTGTATTGAGCTCTCGGTATCTGTCATAAAATTCTCCTTTTTTCTTAATCCTAACCTTTATGTCCCTTGACATCCAGGGTTCTCCAGACTTGGTCCCCCACTTTGTCTTTACAGGAACATATTTGCTCTGTACTCTCGTTATTTCCTCCTCAAATACCTCCTACTGCTCTGACGCAGTTTTATCTGCAAGTAGCTGCTCCAACTCCACTTGGGCCAAATCGTAACTCATCTTAGTAAAATTAGCCTTTCCCCAGTTTAGAACTTTTATTCCCGGTCCAACCTTATCCTTTTCCATAACTATCCTAAATCTAACTGAGTTGTGATCACTATGTCCAAAATGCTCCCCTACTGATACGCCATCCACCTGCCTGGGCTCATTTCCGAATATTAGATCCAGAACTGCCCCCTCCCTTGTTGGGCTTTCTATGTACTGGCTGAAAAGTTCTCCTGGATGCAGCTTAAGAATTTTGCTCCCTCACTACCTTGCACATTAATACTATCCCAGTTAATATCTGGGTGGTTAAAATCCCCCACATTACTCCTCTATTATTCTCACACTTCTCTGAAATGTGATGACATATTTGATCCTCTATCTCTCGCTGACTGTCCGGGGGCCTATAGTACACCCAACAGTGTGTTTGCTCTTTTTGTGTTTGTTACTTCTACCCATTTAGCCTCATTTGATGACCCTTCCAAGATATTGTCCCTCCTCACTGCTGTAATTGATTCTTTATCAATATTGCAACCCTCCACCCAACTCCTCTTCTATCCCCCTCTCTATCTCACCTGAATACCCTATAACCAGGAATGTTGAGCTGCCAATTCTGCCCGTCTTTTAGCCAAGTCTCGGTCATAGCTATGATATCATACTCCCACGTGCCTGTCTGTGCCCTCAGCTCACCTGTCTTATTCCTCAGGCTCCTTGCATTAAAATATATTCCATTCAGCCTTGCTAAACTCACTTCTTTCTTATCTGGCCAATGTTTCCTCTGCTTTCCAGACTCACTCACTCGCATTTTAACTTCTAATTCCAGCTCAGCTTCTCTCCCTCTGAACTACTTTTCAGGATCCCGTCCCCCTGCCAATTTAGTTTAAACCCTCCCCTACAGCATTGACAAACCTCCCCGCCAGGATGTTGGTCCCGTTCCAGTTCAGATGTAACCCGTCCAACTTGTACAGGTCCCACCTCCCCCAGAAACAGTCCCAAAGCCCTCCCTCCTGCACCATCTCTATAGCCACACATTCATCTGGACTATCCTTCTATTCCTCTGCTCACTACTGTGTGGCACTGGGAGTAATCCGGAGATTACTACCTTTGAAATCCTGCTTTTCAGTTCCCTACCTAACTCCCTAAAGTCTGCTTGCAGGACCTCATTTCTCTTTCTTTCTATGACATTGGTCCCAACATGGACCATGACCTCTGGCTGTTCACCCACCCCCTTCAGAATATCCTGCAGCTGTTCCGTGACACCTTTGACCCTGGCACCTAGGAGGCAACATACCGTCCTGGAGTCACGCCTACAGCCGCAGAAGCACCTGTCTGCACCCCTCACTAACAAACCTCCTACCGCTATTGCCCTTCCACACTTCTTCCTCCCTCCCTGAGCAGCTGGACCACCCACAGTGCCGCGGCCTTGGCTCTGATTGGCTACCACAGAGGAACCGTCACACTCGCTGTTTTCCAAGGCCGATAAATGGTTTGTGAGTGAGATGCACTCGGGGGGATTCCCTCACTACCTGCCTGGTCCCCTTCTTGTCTGGCGGTCACCCATTCCCTCTCTGCTTGCACTTCCTTAAACAGCGGGGTGATCACATCCTGAAACGTGCTGTCCATGAACCTCTCAGCCTCATGAATGCACCGTAGTGCCCCCAGCTGCTGCTTAAGCTCCAAAACCTGGAGCTGGAGTTACTCCAGTTGGGGGCACTTCCTGCACACATGGTCACCCAGACCACCAGGAACGTCTAGAATTTCCCACATAGCACAGGATGTGCAAACCACTGGACTGAGCTCCTCAGACATATATTAATTAAATAGAATATGTACCCTTGCTTTTGTTTTACCCTTACTCCTACTTGAGTATAGACTAGATGCTGGATCCTCTAGACAGACTAGGTGGTCCGGATGCTGCTGACTGCCTGTCCCAGGGTCCTCCTCCCACACTCTCTTCTAGGAATAAGGGGGAAGTGTTGAATAGACTATCAGTACTTAAAGGCACCCAGAACTGGATGAGATGCATCCAAGGATATTGAAGGGAGTAAGAGTAAGAATTGCAGGAGCACTGGCCATAATCTTATACTCAGGGGAGGTGCCAGAGGACTGGAGAATTACAAACATTACGCCCTTGTTCAAAAAAGGCTGTAAGGATAAGCCCAGCAATTACAGACCGGTCAGTTTAACTTCAGTGATGGGGAAGATTCTAGAAACAATAATTCGGGATAGAATTAGTTGTCACATGGTAAAATATGGGTTGATAAGGAACAGCCAGCATGGATAGCTAAAGGAGAAATCATGTTTAACTTGCTGGAGTTTTTTGAAGAGGTAACAGAAAAGGTCGGTAAGGGTAATGCTGTGGATGTGGTGTACATGGACTTTCAAAAGGTATTTGGTGCAGTGCCACACAACACCAGAAAAGTTACAGCTCATGGAATAAAAGGGACAGTAGCAATGTGGATACAAAATTGGCTGAAAAATAGGAAGCAGAGAGTAATGGTCAATGGATATTTTTCGGGCTGGTGAAAGGTTTGTAGTGGAGTTCCCCAGGGGTTGGTACTGGGGCCCTTGCTTTTCCTGATATATATTAATGATCTAGAGCTTGGTGTGCAGGGGACAATTTCAAAGTTTGCGGATGATGCGAATCTTGGGAGTGTTGTGAACTGTGAGGAGGACGGTGTGGAACTTCAAGAGGATATAGACAAGTTGGTGGAGTGGGCAGATAGGTGACAGATGAAGTTCAATGCGGAGAAGTGTGAGGTGTGAGGTATTTTGGCAGGAAGAACATGGACAGACAATATAAAATAAGGGGTGAAATTTTGAAGGAGGTGCAGGAGCAGAAAGACTTGGGTGTATATGTGCATAGATCATTGAAGGTGGCAGGATAGGTGGAGAGAGCAGTTAATAAAGCATATAGTATCCTGGGATTTATTAATAGGGGCATAGAGTACAAGAGCAGGGAGGTTATACTGAATTTATAAAAGACACTCGTTAGACCTCAGCTGGAATATTGTGTACAGTTCTGGGAGCCACACTATAGGAAGGATATGAACACATTGAAGAGAGTGCAGAAGAGGTTTACAAGAATGGTTCCAGGGATGAGAATATGAGGATAGTTTGGAGAGGTTGGGTCTGTTCTCCTTGGAGAGAAGGCTGAGAGGAGATTTGATAGAGATGTTCAAAAATCATGAGGGGCCTGGACAGAGTAGATAAGGAGAAGCTGTTCCCAATCGTAAAAGGATCAAGAACGAGGGGGCACAGATTTAAAGTGATTTGCAAAAGAAGCAAATGTGACAGAGAAAAAACTTTTTCACACAACGAGTGGTTCGGGTCTGGAATGCACGGCCTGGGAGTGTGGTGGAGGCAGGTTCAATCGAGGCATTCAAGAGGGTATTAGATGTTTATTTGAATAGAAACAATGTGCAGGGTTATGGGGGAAAAGGCAGGGCAAAGGCACTAGGTTATAATGCTCATTTGGAGAGCCGGTGCTGACACAATGGGCCGAATGGCTCCTTCTAGGCCATTAAGATTCTGTGATTCTGTAAAGTGTGTGGAGTAACAGATAGAATGGAATGGAGGAAAGGGCTCAATGGGCTGAATGGCCTCCTCAAGATCCAATGCATTATATTCTCACTTCTCTCCCTTTTCTGAAACCAGGACAAGTCAGGATGTTATCCAAACGGAGGTTACCCAGGTTGAAGTGAATCTTTCGCTGCCCAGACCGAGTTCTTAGTGAACCTAAGAAATTCAATGTACAGAAAGAGGCCCTTCGTTCCATCATACCTGTGCTGGCTCTTTGAAAGAGCTAACCAATTAATCCCATGCCCCCTGCTCCTTCCACAAAGCTGTTAACCAGGACCATCAGTACAGTTCAGTAATAGATTCACAGTCCTCTGTCAGATTACGAGACACATACTGTACCTTGCTCACAGGAAATCCCTTTCCAGCCAGGTTTACAGATGCATTTAAAAGCTCCCTGACCATCTTCACATCGTTCATAACCCTGAAGACTGCAGGGCTGTGGGGAACACTGATTCGGGATATCTACAAACCAAGCACAAAGTGATAAACTGGGATGGTACAGTTTCCAATGGGACTATTACAGACCTGGGGGTTTCACACCTCACAGCGTGTTTACAGATCAAAACAAGTTCAAGTGGATTTAACGTTACATTTTCTGTTGTCTTCACACAGTGTCACAATTAAATTCTTGTAATACGATACAAGCAGAACCTGGGAGGGAGTGCGATGTCGGAGGTCAATGAGTTATGTGTATCAACAATGAAACAACACAAAAAGGAGATGAGCCCGAATACATTCATCCTGATTTACTAGACTGTGCACACTCCATCCCTGATCCAGTGGCAAGAGTAAATCCCAGGGCAGAAAAGTTCAATCAAACAGAACGATTTAGGTTTATAATCTAGAAGGACATAATGGGGCATAATGGAGGGAGTGCTGCACTGTCAGAGGGTCAGTACTGAGGGAGTGCTGCACTGTCGGAGGGTCAGTACTGAGGGAGTGCTGCACTGTGAGAGGGTCAGTACTGAGGGAGTGCTGCACTGTCAGAGGGTCAGTACTGAGGGGGTGCTGCACTGTCGGAGGGTCAGTACTGAGGGAGTGCTGCACTGTCAGAGGGTCAGTACTGAGGGAGTGCTGCACTGTCAGAGGGTCAGTACTGAGGGAGTGCTGCACTGTCAGAGGGTCAGTACTGAGGGAGTGCTGCACTGTCAGAGGGTCAGTACTGAGGGATTGATGCAATGACCCAATGCTTATTTTCCATGCAAAACTTAAGATGCAAACATCAGACTTTCACCTCATGAGCACTGGACTCAGGAACTGAGGGAATACAATTTGCCAGCCTGCCTCATTACACTGAGGGATGTTATCAGTAACTCACTGTGAACACATGTCAAAAGGTTAGGATTTCTTTGGCTGATGGGTCCATACTTTCTCAGGCAATCTGTGTATAAAAACAGCAAAAATTGTTCATGAGTAGGAATTACAGCCCAACATCGATCGCAAAAAACAGCTGCAAAGTAACATTTTGCTCTGTCAAATCATCCAAACAATCAGACTAGATTTAAAACAATTTTAAAAGCCTCAAACTAAATCATTCCACATTCTAAAAGTAACCTTGCCCTACCAGTTTATAAAATATCCCGAGTGAATCCTTATGTAAATGCTGCAGATGTTAGAGAAACATTTACCCAGGTCCGAATCCATGAGGAGCACAAAACATCAGAGTGGAAATGGTTTTCCTTGGATTCCATTTCTTTTCTACGGTTATTGTCCAAGGATTTTCACTTACCGACGGTGCGGAGTGTCACACACACCGACGGTGCGGAGTGTCACACACACCGACAGTGCGGAGTGTCACACACACACACCGACAGTGCGGAGTCTCTCACACACACTGACAGTGCGGAGTGTCACACACACACCAAAAGTGTGGAGTGTCACACACACACACCGACGGTGCGGAGTGTCACACACACACACCGACGGTGCGGAGTGTCACACACACACACCGACGGTGCGGAGTGTCACACACACCGACAGTGCGGAGTGTCACACACACACACCGACAGTGCGGAGTCTCTCACACACACTAACAGTGCGGAGTGTCACACACACACCAAAAGTGTGGAGTGTCACACACACACACCGACGGTGCGGAGTGTCACACACACACCGACGGTGCGGAGTGTCACACACACACCGACGGTGCGGAGTGTCACACACACACCGACGGTGCGGAGTGTCACACACACACCGACGGTGCGGAGTGTCACACACACACCGACGGTGCGGAGTGTCACACACACACCGACGGTGCGGAGTGTCACACACACACCGACGGTGCGGAGTGTCACACACACACCGACGGTGCGGAGTGTCACACACACACCGACGGTGCGGAGTGTCACACACACACCGACGGTGCGGAGTGTCACACACACACCGACGGTGCGGAGTGTCACACACACACCGACGGTGCGGAGTGTCACACACACACCGACGGTGCGGAGTGTCACACACACACCGACGGTGCGGAGTGTCACACACACACCGACGGTGCGGAGTGTCACACACACACCGACGGTGCGGAGTGTCACACACACACCGACGGTGCGGAGTGTCACACACACACCGACGGTGCGGAGTGTCACACACACACCGACGGTGCGGAGTGTCACACACACACCGACGGTGCGGAGTGTCACACACACACCGACGGTGCGGAGTGTCACACACACACCGACTGTGCGGAGTGTCACACACACACCGACAGTGCAGAGTGTCACACACACCGACAGTGCGGAGTCTCACACACACACCGACAGTGCGGAGTCTCACACACACACCGAAAGTGCGGATTCTCTCACACACACCGACAGTGCGGAGTGTCACACACACACCGACAGTGCGGAGTGCCACACACACACCGACGGTGCGGAGTGTCACACACACACCGACAGTGCGGAGTGTCACACACACACCGACGGTGAGGAGTGTCACACACACATCGACTGTGCGGAGTGTCACACACACATCGACTGTGCGGAGTGTCACACACACACCGACAGTGCGGAGTGTCACACACACCGACAGTGCGGAGTCTCACACACACACCGACAGTGCGGAGTCTCACACACACACCGAAAGTGCGGATTCTCTCACACACACCGACAGTGCGGAGTGTCACACACACACCGACAGTGCGGAGTGCCACACACACACCGACAGTGCGGAGTGTCACACACACACCCACGGTGCGGAGTGTCACACACACACCGACGGTGCGGAGTGTCACACACACACCGACTGTGCGGAGTGTCACACACACACCGACAGTGCAGAGTGTCACACACACCGACAGTGCGGAGTCTCACACACACACCGACAGTGCGGAGTCTCACACACACACCGAAAGTGCGGATTCTGTCACACACACCGACAGTGCGGAGTGTCACACACACACCGACAGTGCGGAGTGCCACACACACACCGACTGTGCAGAGTGTTACACACACACCGACAGTGCAGAGTGTCACACACACCGACAGTGCGGAGTCTCACACACACACCGACAGTGCGGAGTCTCACACACACACCGAAAGTGCGGATTCTGTCACACACACCGACAGTGCGGAGTGTCACACACACACCGACAGTGCGGAGTGCCACACACACACCGACAGTGCGGAGTGTCACACACACACCGACAGTGCGGAGTGTCACACACACACACCGACAGTGCGGAGTGTCACACACACACACCGACAGTGCAGAGTCTCTCACACACACCGACAGTGCGGAGTGTCACAAACACACCAAAAGTGCGGAGTGTCACAGACACACCGACAGTGCGGAGTGTCACACACACCGACAGTGCGGAGTGTCACACACACACCGACAGTGCGGAGTGTCACACACACACCGACTGTGCGGAGTGTCACACACACACCGACTGTGCGGAGTGTCACACACACACCGACAGTGCGGAGTGTCACACACACACCGACAGTGCGGAGTGTCACACACACACCGACAGTGCGGAGTGTCACACACACACCGACAGTGCGGAGTGTCACACACACACCAACAGTGCGGAGTCTCTCACACACACACCGACGGTGCGGAGTCTCACACACACACCGACAGCGCGGAGTCTCACACACACACCGAAAGTGCGGAGTGTCACACACACACCCACGGTGCGGAGTGTCACACACACACCGACGGTGCGGAGTGTCACACACACACCGACTGTGCGGAGTGTCACACACACACCGACAGTGCAGAGTGTCACACACACCGACAGTGCAGAGTCTCACACACACACCGAAAGTGCGGATTCTCGCACACACACCGACAGTGCGGAGTGTCACACACACACCGACAGTGCGGAGTGCCACACACACACCGACAGTGCAGAGTGTCACACACACACCGACAGTGCAGAGTGTCACACACACCGACAGTGCGGAGTCTCACACACACACCGAAAGTGCGGATTCTCTCACACACACCGACAGTGCGGAGTGTCACACACACACCAACAGTGCGGAGTGCCACACACACACCGACAGTGCGGTGTGTCACACACACACCGACAGTGCGGAGTGTCACACACACACACCGACAGTGCGGAGTGTCACACACACACACCGACAGTGCAGAGTCTCTCACACACACCGACAGTGCGGAGTGTCACAAACACACCAAAAGTGCGGAGTGTCACAGACACACACCGACAGTGCGGAGTGTCACACACACACCGACAGTGCGGAGTGTCACACACACACCGACTGTGCGGAGTGTCACACACACACCGACAGTGCGGAGTGTCACACACACACCGACAGTGCGGAGTGTCACACACACACCGACAGTGCGGAGTGTCACACACACACCAACAGTGCGGAGTCTCTCACACACACACCGACGGTGCGGAGTGTCACACACACCGACAGTGCGGAGTGTCACACACACACCGACAGTGCAGAGTGTCACACACACACACCGACAGTGCGGAGTGTCACACACACACCGACAGTGCGGAGTGTCACACACACACCGACAGTGCGGAGTGTCACACACACACCGACTGTGCGGAGTGTCACACACACACCGACAGTGCGGAGTGTCACACACACCGACAGTGCGGAGTCTCACACACACACCGACAGTGCGGAGTCTCACACACACACCGAAAGTGCGGATTCTCACACACACACCGAAAGTGCGGATTCTGTCACACACACCGACAGTGCGGAGTGTCACACACACACCGACAGTGCGGAGTGCCACACACACACCGACTGTGCGGAGTGTTACACACACACCGACAGTGCAGAGTGTCACACACACCGACAGTGCGGAGTCTCACACACACACCGACAGTGCGGAGTCTCACACACACACCGAAAGTGCGGATTCTCTCACACACACCGACAGTGCGGAGTGTCACACACACACCGACAGTGCGGAGTGCCACACACACACCGACAGTGCGGAGTGTCACACACACACCGACAGTGCGGAGTGTCACACACACACACCGACAGTGCGGAGTGTCACACACACACACCGACAGTGCAGAGTCTCTCACACACACCGACAGTGCGGAGTGTCACAAACACACCAAAAGTGCGGAGTGTCACAGACACACCGACAGTGCGGAGTGTCACACACACCGACAGTGCGGAGTGTCACACACACACCGACAGTGCGGAGTGTCACACACACACCGACTGTGCGGAGTGTCACACACACACCGACTGTGCGGAGTGTCACACACACACCGACAGTGCGGAGTGTCACACACACACCGACAGTGCGGAGTGTCACACACACACCGACAGTGCGGAGTGTCACACACACACCGACAGTGCGGAGTGTCACACACACACCAACAGTGCGGAGTCTCTCACACACACACCGACGGTGCGGAGTCTCACACACACACCGACAGCGCGGAGTCTCACACACACACCGAAAGTGCGGAGTGTCACACACACACCCACGGTGCGGAGTGTCACACACACACCGACGGTGCGGAGTGTCACACACACACCGACTGTGCGGAGTGTCACACACACACCGACAGTGCAGAGTGTCACACACACCGACAGTGCAGAGTCTCACACAAACACCGAAAGTGCGGATTCTCGCACACACACCGACAGTGCGGAGTGTCACACACACACCGACAGTGCGGAGTGCCACACACACACCGACAGTGCAGAGTGTCACACACACACCGACAGTGCAGAGTGTCACACACACCGACAGTGCGGAGTCTCACACACACACCGAAAGTGCGGATTCTCTCACACACACCGACAGTGCGGAGTGTCACACACACACCAACAGTGCGGAGTGCCACACACACACCGACAGTGCGGAGTGTCACACACACACCGACAGTGCGGAGTGTCACACACACACACCGACAGTGCGGAGTGTCACACACACACACCGACAGTGCAGAGTCTCTCACACACACCGACAGTGCGGAGTGTCACAAACACACCAAAAGTGCGGAGTGTCACAGACACACACCGACAGTGCGGAGTGTCACACACACACCGACAGTGCGGAGTGTCACACACACACCGACTGTGCGGAGTGTCACACACACACCGACAGTGCGGAGTGTCACACACACACCAACAGTGCGGAGTGTCACACACACACCGACAGTGCGGAGTGTCACACACACACCAACAGTGCGGAGTCTCTCACACACACACCGACGGTGCGGAGTGTCACACACACCGACAGTGCGGAGTGTCACACACACACCGACAGTGCAGAGTGTCACACACACACACCGACAGTGCGGAGTGTCACACACACACCGACAGTGCGGAGTGTCACACACACACCGACAGTGCGGAGTGTCACACACACACCGACTGTGCGGAGTGTCACACACACACCGACAGTGCGGAGTGTCACACACACCGACAGTGCGGAGTCTCACACACACACCGACAGTGCGGAGTCTCACACACACACCGAAAGTGCGGATTCTCTCACACACACCGACAGTGCGGAGTGTCACACACACACCGACGGTGCGGAGTGTCACACACACACCGACGGTGCGGAGTGTCACACACACACCGACAGTGCGGAGTGCCACACACACACCGACAGTGCGGAGTGTCACACACACACCGACTGTGCGGAGTGTCACACACACACCGACAGTGCGGAGTGCCACACACACACCGACAGTGCGGAGTGTCACACACACACCGACTGTGCGGAGTGTCACACACACACCGACAGTGCGGAGTGTCACACACACACACCGACAGTGCGGAGTCTCACACACACACCGACAGTGCGGAGTCTCACACACACACCGAAAGTGCGGAGTCTCACACACACACCGAAAGTGCGGAGTCTCACACACACACCGACAGTGCGGAGTCTCACACACACACCGAAAGTGCGGATTCTCTCACACACACCGACAGTGCGGAGTGTCACACACACACCGACAGTGCGGTGTGCCACACACACACCGACAGTGCGGAGTGTCACACACACACCGACGGTGCGGAGTGTCACACACACACCCACGGTGCGGAGTGTCACACACACACCGACGGTGCGGAGTGTCACACACACACCGACTGTGCGGAGTGTCACACACACACCGACAGTGCAGAGTGTCACACACACCGACAGTGCGGAGTCTCACACACACACCGACAGTGCGGAGTCTCACACACACACCGAAAGTGCGGATTCTCTCACACACACCGACAGTGCGGAGTGTCACACACACACCGACAGTGCGGAGTGCCACACACACACCGACTGTGCGGAGTGTTACACACACACCGACAGTGCGGAGTGTCACACACACACCGACAGTGCGGAGTGTCACACACACACCGACAGTGCGGAGTGTCACACACACACCGACTGTGCGGAGTGTCACACACACACCGACTGTGCGGAGTGTCACACACACACCGACTGTGCGGAGTGTCACACACACACCGACAGTGCAGAGTGTCACACACACACCGACAGTGCGGAGTGTCACACACACACCGACAGTGCGGAGTGTCACACACACACCAACAGTGCGGAGTCTCTCACACACACACCGACGGTGCGGAGTGTCACACACACCGACAGTGCGGAGTGTCACACACACACCGACAGTGCAGAGTGTCACACACACACACCGACAGTGCGGAGTGTCACACACACACCGACAGTGCGGAGTGTCACACACACACCGACAGTGCGGAGTGTCACACACACACCGACTGTGCGGAGTGTCACACACACACCGACAGTGCAGAGTGTCACACACACCGACAGTGCGGAGTCTCACACACACACCAACAGTGCGGAGTCTCACACACACACCGAAAGTGCGGATTCTCTCACACACACCGACAGTGCGGAGTGTCACACACACACCGACAGTGCGGAGTGCCACACACACACCGACAGTGCGGAGTGTCACACACACACCGACAGTGCGGAGTGCCACACACACACCGACAGTGCGGAGTGTCACACACACACACCGACAGTGCGGAGTGTCACACACACACACCGACAGTGCGGAGTCTCTCACACACACCAACAGTGCGGAGTCTCACACACACACCGAAAGTGCGGATTCTCTCACACACACCGACAGTGCGGAGTGTCACACACACACCGACAGTGCGGAGTGCCACACACACACCGACAGTGCGGAGTGCCACACACACACCGACAGTGCGTAGTGCCACACACACACCGACAGTGCGGAGTGTCACACACACACACCGACAGTGCGGAGTCTCTCACACACACTGACAGTGCGGAGTGTCACACACACACCGACAGTGCAGAGTGTCACACACACACCGACAGTGCGGAGTGTCACACACACACCGACAGTGCGGAGTCTCTCACACACACTGACAGTGCGGAGTGTCACACACACACCGACAGTGCAGAGTGTCACACACACCGACAGTGCAGAGTGTCACACACACCGACAGTGCGGAGTGTCACACACACCAAAAGTGCGGAGTGTCACACACACACCGACAGTGCGGAGCGTCACGCACACCGACAGTGCGGAGTGTCACACACACACACCGACAGTGCGGAGTGTCACACACACACCGACAGTGCGGAGTGTCACACACACACCGACAGTGCGGAGTCTCTCACACACACCGACAGTGCAGAGTGTCACACACACACACCGACAGTGCGGAGTGTCACACACACACCGACAGTGCGGAGTGTCACACACACACCGACAGTGCGGAGTGTCACACACACACCGACTGTGCGGAGTGTCACACACACACCGACAGTGCAGAGTGTCACACACACACCGACAGTGCAGAGTGTCACACACACCGACAGTGCGGAGTCTCACACACACACCAACAGTGCGGAGTCTCACACACACACCGAAAGTGCGGATTCTCTCACACACACCGACAGTGCGGAGTGTCACACACACACCGACAGTGCGGAGTGCCACACACACACCAACAGTGCGGAGTGTCACACACACACCGACAGTGCGGAGTGCCACACACACACCGACAGTGCGGAGTGCCACACACACACACCGACAGTGCGGAGTGTCACACACACACACCGACAGTGCGGAGTCTCTCACACACACTGACAGTGCGGAGTGTCACACACACACCGACAGTGCAGAGTGTCACACACACCGACAGTGCAGAGTGTCACACACACCGACAGTGCGGAGCGTCACGCACACCGACAGTGCGGAGTGTCACACACACACACCGACAGTGCGGAGTCTCTCACACACACTGACAGTGCGGAGTGTCACACACACACCGACAGTGCGGAGCGTCACACACACCGACAGCGCAGAGTGTAACACACACCGACAGCGCAGAGTGTCACACACACCGACAGTGCAGAGTGTCACACACACCGACAGCGCGGAGTGTCACACACACACACCGACAGCGCAGAGTGTCACACACACACACCGACAGTGCGGAGCGTCACGCACACCGACAGTGCAGAGTGTAACACACACCGACAGCGCAGAGTGTCACACACACCGACAGCGCGGAGTGTCACACACACCGACAGTGCGGAGTGTCACACACACCGACAGTGCAGAGTGTCACACACACACCGACAGCGCAAAGTGTCACACATACCGACAGCGCAGAGTGTCACACACACCGACAGCGCAGAGTGTCACACACACCGACAGCGCGGAGTGTCACACACACCGACAGTGCGGAATGTCACACACACCGACAGTGCGGAGTGTCACACACACACCGACAGTGCAGAGTGTCACACATACCGACAGTGCGGAGTGTCACACACACCGACAGTGCGGAATGTCACACATACCGACAGTGCGGAGTGTCACACACACCGACAGTGCGGAGTGTCACACAAACCGACAGTGCGGAGTGTCACACACACCGACAGTGCGGAGTGTCACACACACACCGACAGTGCGGAGTGTCACACATACCGACAGTGCGGAGTGTCACACACACCGACAGTGCGGAGTGTCACACACACCGACAGTGCGGAGTGTCACACACACCGACAGTGCGGAGTGTCACACATACCGACAGTGCGGAGTGTCACACACACCGACAGTGCAGAGTGTCACACACACCAACAGTGCAGAGTGTCACACATACCGACAGTGCAAAGTGTCACACATACCGACAGTGCGGAGTGTCACACACACCGACAGTGCAGAGTGTCACACATACCGACAGTGCGGAGTGTCACACACACACCGACAGTGCAGAGTGTCACACACACCGACAGTGCGGAGTGTCACACACACCGACAGTGCGGAGTGTCACACACACCGACAGTGCGGAGTGTCACACACACCGACAGTGCGGAGTGTCACACACACCGACAGTGCGGAGTGTCACACACACCGACAGTGCGGAGTGTCACACACACCGACAGTGCGGAGTGTCACACATACCGACAGTGCGGAGTGTCACACATACCGACAGTGTGGAGTGTCACACACACACCGACAGTGCGGAGTGTCACACACACCGACGGTGCGGAGTGTCACACATACCGACGGTGCGGAGTGTCACACATACCGACAGTGCGGAGTGTCACACATACCGACAGTGCGGAGTGTCACACATACCGACAGTGCGGAGTGTCACACATACCGACAGTGCGGAGTGTCACACACACACCGACAGTGCAGAGTGTCACACACACCGACAGTGCGGAGTGTCACACACACCGACAGTGCGGAGTGTCACACACACCGACAGTGCGGAGTGTCACACACACCGACAGTGCAGAGTGTCACACACACCGACAGTGCAGAGTGTCACACACACCGACAGTGCAGAGTGTCACACACACCGACAGTGCAGAGTGTCACACACACACCGACAGTGCGGAGTGTCACACACACACCGACAGTGCGGAGTGTCACACACACCGACAGTGCGGAATGTCACACACACCGACAGTGCGGAGTGTCACACATACCGACAGTGCAGAGTGTCACACACACCGACAGTGCGGAATGTCACACACACCAACAGTGCAGAGTGTCACACATACCGACAGTGTGGAATGTCACACACACACCGACAGTGCGGAGTGTCACACACACATCGACAGTGCGGAGTGTCACACACACATCGACAGTGCGGAATGTCACACACACCAACAGTGCAGAGTGTCACACATACCGACAGTGTGGAATCTCACACACACACCGACAGTGCAGAGTGTCACACACACATCGACAGTGCGGAGTGTCACACACACATCGACAGTGCGGAATGTCACACACACCAACAGTGCAGAGTGTCACACATACCGACAGTGTGGAATGTCACACACACACCGACAGTGCAGAGTGTCACACACACATCGACAGTGCGGAGTGTCACACACACATCGACAGTGCGGAGTGTCACACACACCGACAGTGCAGAGTGTCACACACACCGACAGTGCAGAGTGTCACACACACCGACAGTGCAGAGTGTCACACACACCGACAGTGCGGAGTGTCACACATACCGACAGTGCAGAGTGTCACACACACACCGACAGTGCGGAATGTCACACACACACCGACAGTGCGGAATGTCACACACACCGACAGTGCAGAGTGTCACACACACCGACAGTGCAGAGTGTCACACACACCGACAGTGCGGAGTCTCTCACACACACCGACAGTGCGGAGTGTCACACATACCGACAGCGCGGAGTGTCACACACACACACCGACAGCGCAGAGTGTCACACACACCGACAGTCCGGAGTGTCACACACACCGACAGTGCGGAGTGTCACACACACCGACAGCGCGGAGTGTCACACACACCGACAGCGCGGAGTGTCACACACACCGACAGCGCGGAATGTCACACACACTGACAGTGTGGAATGTCACACACACACCGACAGTGCGGAGTGTCACACACACCGACAGTGTGGAATGTCACACACACACCGACAGTGCAGAATGTCACACATACTGACAGTGCGGAGTGTCACACACACCGACAGTGCGGAGTGTCACACACACCGACAGTGCGGAGTGTCACACACACCGACAGTGCGGAGTGTCACACACACCGACAGTGCGGAGTGTCACACACACCGACAGTGCGGAGTGTCACACACACCGACAGTGCGGAGTGTCACACACACCGACAGTGCGGAGTGTCACACACACCGACAGTGCGGAGTCTCTCACACACACCGACAGTGCAGAGTGTCACACATACCGACAGTGCGGAGTGTCACACACACACACCGACAGCGCAGAGTGTCACACATACTGACAGTGCGGAGTGTCACACACACCGACAGTGCAGAGTGTCACACACACCGACAGTGCGGAGTGTCACACATACCGACAGCGCGGAGTGTCACACACACACACCGACAGCGCAGAGTGTCACACACACCGACAGTGCGGAGTGTCACACACACCGACAGTGTGGAATGTCACACACACCGACAGCGTGGAATGTCACACACACCGACAGCGCGGAGTGTCACACACACCGACAGCGCGGAGTGTCACACACACCGACAGCGCGGAGTGTCACACACACCGACAGTGTGGAATGTCACACACACACACCGACAGTGTGGAATGTCACACACACCGACAGTGTGGAATGTCACACACACCGACAGTGCGGAGTCTCTCACACACACACCGACAGTGCGGAGTCTCTCACACACACACCGACAGTGCGGAGTCTCTCACATAATGACAGTGCGGAGTGTCACACACACCGACAGTGTGGAATGTCACACACACCGACAGTGTGGAATGTCACACACACACCGACAGTGCGGAGTCTCTCACACACACACCGACAGTGCGGAGTGTCACACACACCGACAGTGCGGAGTGTCACACACACCGACAGCGCGGAGTGTCACACACACACCGACAGTGCGGAGTCTCTCACACACACCGACAGTGCGGAGTGTCACACACACACCGACAGTGCAGAGTGTCACACACACCGACAGTGCGGAGTCTCTCACACACACCGACAGTGCGGAGTGTCACACATACCGACAGCGCGGAGTGTCACACACACACACCGACAGCGCAGAGTGTCACACACACCGACAGTCCGGAGTGTCACACACACCGACAGTGCGGAGTGTCACACACACCGACAGCGCGGAGTGTCACACACACCGACAGCGCGGAGTGTCACACACACCGACAGCGCGGAATGTCACACACACTGACAGTGTGGAATGTCACACACACACCGACAGTGCGGAGTGTCACACACACCGACAGTGTGGAATGTCACACACACACCGACAGTGCAGAATGTCACACATACTGACAGTGCGGAGTGTCACACACACCGACAGTGCGGAGTGTCACACACACCGACAGTGCGGAGTGTCACACACACCGACAGTGCGGAGTGTCACACACACCGACAGTGCGGAGTGTCACACACACCGACAGTGCGGAGTGTCACACACACCGACAGTGCGGAGTGTCACACACACCGACAGTGCGGAGTGTCACACACACCGACAGTGCGGAGTCTCTCACACACACCGACAGTGCAGAGTGTCACACATACCGACAGTGCGGAGTGTCACACACACACACCGACAGCGCAGAGTGTCACACATACTGACAGTGCGGAGTGTCACACACACCGACAGTGCAGAGTGTCACACACACCGACAGTGCGGAGTGTCACACATACCGACAGCGCGGAGTGTCACACACACACACCGACAGCGCAGAGTGTCACACACACCGACAGTGCGGAGTGTCACACACACCGACAGTGTGGAATGTCACACACACCGACAGCGTGGAATGTCACACACACCGACAGCGCGGAGTGTCACACACACCGACAGCGCGGAGTGTCACACACACCGACAGCGCGGAGTGTCACACACACCGACAGTGTGGAATGTCACACACACACACCGACAGTGTGGAATGTCACACACACCGACAGTGTGGAATGTCACACACACCGACAGTGCGGAGTCTCTCACACACACACCGACAGTGCGGAGTCTCTCACACACACACCGACAGTGCGGAGTCTCTCACATAATGACAGTGCGGAGTGTCACACACACCGACAGTGTGGAATGTCACACACACCGACAGTGTGGAATGTCACACACACACCGACAGTGCGGAGTCTCTCACACACACACCGACAGTGCGGAGTGTCACACACACCGACAGTGCGGAGTGTCACACACACCGACAGCGCGGAGTGTCACACACACACCGACAGTGCGGAGTCTCTCACACACACCGACAGTGCGGAGTGTCACACACACACACTGACAGTGCGGAGTGTCACACACACACCGACAGTGCGGAGTCTCTCACACACACACCGACCGTGCGGAGTCTCTCACACACACCGACTGTGCGGAGTCTCTCACACACACCGACTGTGCGGAGTGTCACACACACACCGACAGCGCGGAGTGTCACACACACACCGACAGTGCGGAGTCTCTCACACACACCGACAGTGCGGAGTCTCTCACACACACCGACAGTGCAGAGTGTCACACACACACCGACAGTGCGGAGTGTCACACACACACCGACAGTGCGGAGTCTCTCACACACACCGACAGTGCGGAGTCTCTCACACACACCGACAGTGCGGAGTGTCACACACACACCGACAGTGCGGAGTGTCTCACACACACCGACAGTGCGGAGTGTCACACACACACCGACTGTGCGGAGTGTCACACACACACCGACTGTGCGGAGTGTCACACACACACCGACAGTGCGGAGTGTCACACACACACCGACAGTGCGGAGTGTCACACACACACCGACAGTGCGGAGTGTCACACACACACCAACAGTGCGGAGTCTCTCACACACACACCGACGGTGCGGAGTGTCACACACACCGACAGTGCGGAGTGTCACACACACACCGACAGTGCAGAGTGTCACACACACACACCGACAGTGCGGAGTGTCACACACACACCGACAGTGCGGAGTGTCACACACACACCGACAGTGCGGAGTGTCACACACACACCGACAGTGCGGAGTGTCACACACACACCGACAGTGCGGAGTGTCACACACACACCGACTGTGCGGAGTGTCACACACACACCGACAGTGCAGAGTGTCACACACACCGACAGTGCGGAGTCTCACACACACACCAACAGTGCGGAGTCTCACACACACACCGAAAGTGCGGATTCTCTCACACACACCGACAGTGCGGAGTGTCACACACACACCGACAGTGCGGAGTGCCACACACACACCGACAGTGCGGAGTGTCACACACACACCGACAGTGCGGAGTGCCACACACACACCGACAGTGCGGAGTGTCACACACACACACCGACAGTGCGGAGTGTCACACACACACACCGACAGTGCGGAGTCTCTCACACACACCAACAGTGCGGAGTCTCACACACACACCGAAAGTGCGGATTCTCTCACACACACCGACAGTGCGGAGTGTCACACACACACCGACAGTGCGGAGTGCCACACACACACCGACAGTGCGGAGTGCCACACACACACCGACAGTGCGGAGTGTCACACACACACCAACAGTGCGGAGTGCCACACACACACCGACAGTGCGGAGTGTCACACACACACACCGACAGTGCGGAGTCTCTCACACACACTGACAGTGCGGAGTGTCACACACACACCGACAGTGCAGAGTGTCACACACACACCGACAGTGCGGAGTGTCACACACACACACCGACAGTGCGGAGTCTCTCACACACACTGACAGTGCGGAGTGTCACACACACACCGACAGTGCAGAGTGTCACACACACCGACAGTGCAGAGTGTCTCACACACCGACAGTGCGGAGTGTCACACACACCAAAAGTGCGGAGTGTCACACACACACCGACAGTGCGGAGCGTCACGCACACCGACAGTGCGGAGTGTCACACACACACCGACAGTGCGGAGTGTCACACACACACCGACAGTGCGGAGTCTCTCACACACACCGACAGTGCGGAGTGTCACACACACACCGACAGTGCAGAGTGTCACACACACACCGACAGTGCAGAGTGTCACACACACCGACAGTGCGGAGTCTCACACACACACCAACAGTGCGGAGTCACACACACACACCGACAGTGCGGAGTGTCACACACACACCGACAGTGCGGAGTGTCACACACACACCGACAGTGCGGAGTGTCACACACACACCGACTGTGCGGAGTGTCACACACACACCGACAGTGCAGAGTGTCACACACACACCGACAGTGCAGAGTGTCACACACACCGACAGTGCGGAGTCTCACACACACACCAACAGTGCGGAGTCTCACACACACACCGAAAGTGCGGATTCTCTCACACACACCGACAGTGCGGAGTGTCACACACACACCGACAGTGCGGAGTGCCACACACACACCGACAGTGCGGAGTGTCACACACACACCGACAGTGCGGAGTGCCACACACACACCGACAGTGCGGAGTGCCACACACACACACCGACAGTGCGGAGTGTCACACACACACACCGACAGTGCGGAGTCTCTCACACACACTGACAGTGCGGAGTGTCACACACACACCGACAGTGCAGAGTGTCACACACACCGACAGTGCAGAGTGTCACACACACCGACAGTGCGGAGCATCACGCACACCGACAGTGCGGAGTGTCACACACACACACCGACAGTGCGGAGTGTCACACACACACACCGACAGTGCAGAGTGTCACACACACCGACAGTGCGGAGTCTCACACACACACCGACAGTGCAGAGTGTCACACACACACCGACAGTGCGGAGTGTCACACACACCAAAAGTGCGGAGTGTCACACACACACCGACAGTGCGGAGCGTCACGCACACCGACAGTGCGGAGTGTCACACACACACACCGACAGTGCGGAGTGTCACACACACACACCGACAGTGCGGAGTCTCTCACACACACTGACAGTGCGGAGTGTCACACACACACCGACAGTGCGGAGCGTCACACACACCGACAGTGCAGAGTGTAACACACACCGACAGCGCAGAGTGTCACACACACCGACAGTGCAGAGTGTCACACACACCGACAGCGCGGAGTGTCACACACACACACCGACAGCGCAGAGTGTCACACACACACACCGACAGTGCGGAGCGTCACGCACACCGACAGTGCAGAGTGTAACACACACCGACAGCGCAGAGTGTCACACACACCGACAGCGCAGAGTGTCACACACACCGACAGTGCAGAGTGTCACACACACCGACAGTGCGGAATGTCACACACACCGACAGTGCGGAGTGTCACACACACCGACAGTGCGGAATGTCACACACACCGACAGGGCGGAGTGTCATACACACCGACAGTGCGGAGTTTCACACATACCAACAATACGGAATGTCACACACACCGACAGGGCGGAGTGTCACACATACCGACAGTGCGGAGTTTCACACATACCGACAGTACGGAATGTCACACACACCGACAGTGCAGAGTGTCACACACACCGGCAGTGCGGAGTGTCACACACACCGGCAGTGCGGAGTGTCACACACACCGACAGTGCGGAGTGTCACACACACCGACAGTGCGGAGTGTCACACACACCGACAGCGCGGAGTGTCACACACACCGACAGTGCGGAGTCTCTCACACACACCGACAGTGCGGAGTGTCACACACACCGACTGTGCGGAGTGTCACACACACCGACAGTGCGGAATGTCACACACACCTACAGTGCAGAGTGTCACACACACACCGACAGTGCGGAGTGTCACACATACCGACAGTGCGGAGTGTCACACACACCGACAGTGCGGAGTGTCACACACACCGACAGTGTGGAGTGTCACACACACACCGACAGTGCGGAGTGTCACACACACCGACGGTGCGGAGTGTCACACACACCGACGGTGCGGAGTGTCACACATACCGACAGTGCGGAGTGTCACACATACCGACAGTGCGGAGTGTCACACATACCGACAGTGCGGAGTGTCACACACACACCGACAGTGCAGAGTGTCACACACACCGACAGTGCGGAGTGTCACACACACCGACAGTGCGGAGTGTCACACACACCGACAGTGCGGAGTGTCACACACACCGACAGTGCGGAGTGTCACACACACCGACAGTGCAGAGTGTCACACACACCGACAGTGCAGAGTGTCACACACACCGACAGTGCAGAGTGTCACACACACCAACAGTGCAGAGTGTCACACACACACCGACAGTGCGGAGTGTCACACACACACCGACAGTGCGGAGTGTCACACACACCGACAGTGCGGAATGTCACACACACCGACAGTGCGGAATGTCACACACACCGACAGTGCGGAGTGTCACACATACCGACAGTGCAGAGTGTCACACACACCGACAGTGCGGAATGTCACACACACCAACAGTGCAGAGTGTCACACATACCGACAGTGTGGAATGTCACACACACACCGACAGTGCGGAGTGTCACACACACATCGACAGTGCGGAGTGTCACACACACATCGACAGTGCGGAGTGTCACACACACATCGACAGTGCGGAATGTCACACACACCAACAGTGCAGAGTGTCACACATACCGACAGTGTGGAATCTCACACACACACCGACAGTGCAGAGTGTCACACACACATCGACAGTGCGGAGTGTCACACACACATCGACAGTGCGGAATGTCACACACACCAACAGTGCAGAGTGTCACACATACCGACAGTGTGGAATGTCACACACACACCGACAGTGCAGAGTGTCACACACACATCGACAGTGCGGAGTGTCACACACACATCGACAGTGCGGAGTGTCACACACACCGACAGTGCAGAGTGTTACACACACCGACAGTGCAGAGTGTCACACACACCGACAGTGCAGAGTGTCACACACACCGACAGTGCAGAGTGTCACACACACCGACAGTGCGGAGTGTCACACATACCGACAGTGCAGAGTGTCACACACACACCGACAGTGCGGAATGTCACACACACACCGACAGTGCGGAATGTCACACATACCGACAGTGCAGAGTGTCACACACACCGACAGTGCAGAGTGTCACACACACCGACAGTGCGGAGTCTCTCACACACACCGACAGTGCAGAGTGTCACACATACCGACAGCGCGGAGTGTCACACACACACACCGACAGCGCAGAGTGTCACACACACCGACAGTCCGGAGTGTCACACACACCGACAGTGTGGAATGTCACACACACCGACAGTGCGGAGTGTCACACACACCGACAGTGCGGAGTGTCACACACACCGACAGTGCGGAGTGTCACACACACCGACAGTGCGGAGTGTCACACACACCGACAGTGCGGAGTGTCACACACACCGACAGTGCGGAGTGTCACACACACCGACAGTGCAGAGTGTCACACACACCGACAGTGCAGAGTGTCACACACACCGACAGTGCGGAGTCTCTCACACACACCGACAGTGCAGAGTGTCACACATACCGACAGTGCGGAGTGTCACACACACACACCGACAGCGCAGAGTGTCACACACACCGACAGTGCGGAGTGTCACACACACCGACAGTGTGGAATGTCACACACACCGACAGTGTGGAATGTCACACACACCGACAGTGCGGAGTGTCACACACACCGACAGCGCGGAGTGTCACACACACCGACAGCGCGGGTGTCACACACACCGACAGTGTGGAATGTCACACACACACCGACAGTGCGGAGTGTCACACACACCGACAGTGTGGAATGTCACACACACACCGACAGTGCAGAGTGTCACACACACCGACAGTGCGGAGTGTCACACACACCGACAGTGCGGAGTGTCACACATACCGACAGCGCGGAGTGTCACACACACACACCGACAGCGCAGAGTGTCACACACACCGACAGTGCGGAGTGTCACACACACCGACAGTGTGGAATGTCACACACACCGACAGTGTGGAATGTCACACACACCGACAGCGCGGAGTGTCACACACACCGACAGCGCGGAGTGTCACACACACCGACAGCGCGGAGTGTCACACACACCGACAGTGTGGAATGTCACACACACACACCGACAGTGTGGAATGTCACACACACCGACAGTGCGGAGTCTCTCACACACACACCGACAGTGCGGAGTCTCTCACACACACACCGACAGTGCGGAGTCTCTCACATACTGACAGTGCGGAGTGTCACACACACCGACAGTGTGGAATGTCACACACACCGACAGTGTGGAATGTCACACACACACCGACAGTGCGGAGTCTCTCACACACACACCGACAGTGCGGAGTGTCACACACACCGACAGTGCGGAGTGTCACACACACCGACAGTGCGGAGTGTCACACACACCGACAGCACGGAGTGTCACACACACACCGACAGTGCGGAGTCTCTCACACACACCGACAGTGCGGAGTGTCACACACACACACTGACAGTGCGGAGTGTCACACACACACCGACAGTGCGGAGTCTCTCACACACACACCGACAGTGCGGAGTCTCTCACACACACCGACTGTGCGGAGTCTCTCACACACACCGACTGTGCGGAGTGTCACACACACACCGACAGCGCGGAGTGTCACACACACACCGACAGTGCGGAGTCTCTCACACACACCGACAGTGCGGAGTCTCTCACACACACCGACAGTGCAGAGTGTCACACACACACCGACAGTGCGGAGTGTCACACACACACCGACAGTGCGGAGTCTCTCACACACACCGACAGTGCGGAGTCTCTCACACACACCGACAGTGCGGAGTGTCACACACACACCGACAGTGCGGAGTGTCTCACACACACCGACAGTGCGGAGTGTCTCACACACACTGACAGTGCGGAGTCTCTCACACACACCGACAGTGCAGAGTGTCACACACACACCGACAGTGCGGAGTGTCTCACACACACCGACAGTGCGGAGTCTCACACACACACCGACAGCGCGGAATGTCACACACACCGACAGCGCGGAGTGTCACACACACCGACAGCGCGGAGTGTCACACACACCGACAGCGCGGAGTGTCACACACACCGACAGCGCGGAGTGTCACACACACCGACAGCGCGGAGTGTCACACACACCGACAGCGCGGAGTGTCACACACACCGACAGTGCGGAGTCTCTCACACACACCGACAGTGCAGAGTGTCACACACACACCGACAGTGCGGAGTCTCAAATATCAGGAAATCATACCTTGTGTTACCAACTTTACTTGAATTGATTCCTGGAGAACATTGTAGAACATCGGAAATAGCAATCAGTGGAAATTGATTCCCATAGGGCCATAAAATCTGTCACTCTCTGCCCTGTATATACTCAATGGCTGAGTATCCACAGCCTTCTGCGGCAGAGAATTCCAAAGACTCACTGCCGTCTGAGTGAGGCAATTTCTTCTCAGTCTGAAATGATCGTTCCTTTGTCCTGGGGTTGAGATCCCGAGTTCTAGATTCCCTAGCCAGGCAGAAATAAGTCTCTCAACATCTCCCCTGTCAAGTCCTCTAAGAATTTTATTCAGCTCATTGAGAGCACCTCATTCTCCTAAACTCCAGAGAATATAGGTCTTTCTACTCAATCTCCAGTGCTTGGACAATCCTGTCTTCCCAGCATCAATCCAGTGAAGCTTTGCAGCACTCTTTCCAAGGCAAGTATATCCTTCCTTAGATAAAGAGACCAGAACTCTACACACAATTCCAATTGTGATCTTCACCCTTTCATTTCTTTATTTATCTAATTTCCTTTTGAAAGTTTCTATTGAATCTGCTTCCACCGCCCTTTCAGGCAGCACATTCCAGATCACAGCAACTCACTGCGTAAAAAATTCCCCTCATCTCCCTCCACCCCCTGGGTTCTTTTGCAGATTGTTTTAAATCTGTGTCCTCTGGTTACTGATCAACTGAGCTGCATTACTGTTAAAATTGGCTGGTCCTGACTTAATCGCCTGTGAACTCTTCAATATGGAAATGACATAAGTGTTTTCAACACTTGCTCCCACACAGTGTGAGGGGATCTTAGGAAATCAATGATTAATATTGTACATTCCAGACAGCCGCTCTTTGCCTGCTTTAGGGTCAGGGCCCGAGACTTTCGGATTCCAGGTGTATATTTGACCTTCATCAACATTCTTTAATGACCCAGTGGATAAAGCTTTGTTTGCAGATGTGACAAACTGTTAGAACCGTCATCACTAAATTTCCACACGTTAAGGGTCATTTTGCTTTTGTACAAAGTGTAAAATGGACAATCGTGAATCTGCTGTCCCTTTCAAGTCTCCCCCATTTTCAGTCCCATTGAAATCAAAGGAATTGACAATCGGGAAAGACTGAACAGGCTGGGGGTCTTTAGAAAACAGACTGATAGGTGACCCCGATCGAGGGTTTGATGGGGTACATGTGGAGATGATTGTAGGGGGTGCAAATCTAGATGCAATTTAATGTAAGGTTGTCGCTAAAGTGAACATCCAAACATACGAATTAGGAGCAGGAGGAGGCCATTCGGCCCCTCAAGCCTGCTCCACCATTCAATAAGATCATGGCTGATCTGATTGTGGTCTCAACTCCACATTCCTACCTACCCCTTGTTAGTCAAGAATCTATCTCCTTCTGCCTTAAAAATATTTAATGATCCAGCCTCCACTGCTCTCTGGGGAAGAGAGTTCCAAAGACTCACGACCCTCTGAGAGAAAAAAATTCTTCTCATCTCCGTCTTAAATGGGAGACCTCTTATTTTTAAACTGTGTCCCCTAATTCTAGTCTCTACCCCAAGGGGAAACATCCTTTCATCAACCTTCCTGTCAAATCCCCTCAGAATCTTATATGTTTCAATAAGATCACCTCTCAATCCTCAATAATTCAGGAGAAACCTCTTTACCCAGAGAGTGGTGAGAATGTGGAACTCGCTACCACAGGGAGTGGTTAAGGTGAATAGTACAGATACATTTAAGGGGGAAGCTGGATAAACACATGGGGGAGAGAAGAATAGAAGGAAATGCTGATAGAGTGAGATGAAGAGGGGGTGGGAGGAGGCTCGTCTGGAGTATAAACACCAGCATGGACCAGATGGGCCAAATGGCCTTTTTCTGTGCTGTAAATTCTCTGTAACCATTGGTCTGGTGATTATTTGTCTCAGAGTGACAACCCCAACTTTGGGGCAGGGGTTGGAATGAGGTGACAGTTGCAGCTGCTGCACTCAGTGTCACCCAATGATTAAATCATCACAACCCGAGAACCCCACTGAGTTAGACTTTGAAGCAACCACCCTGAACGAATGCGGATCCGTCGCCTGTTTATAGAAACCGCCCGGTCTTAACTCCACCACAACGGGACATGGAAAGTCTTTTCTACAGCATTTGAGTCTCTGTCAGCAGGTTAAAATCTATCACTGAGTGTGCAAAATGATTTCAAAAACTTTGTTTGATACAAAGAGTGAACTTACCCAGATATTTTGGATAGAAATATTCCTGTGGAGAGAAAAGGCATCGTATCAAATGTGAGAGGAAAGGCATCAAATATCGGACAATATTAACACTACAGTAAAAGAATAAATAAAGGCATATAATCAGAGGCTGGCACATCGAGGATAACCAGGGCGAGATTACTCACCCCAGGAGCTTCTGGGGATTCAGTAGCTCTCACACTCAGATAGCCAGGTACAAAAAAAGAAACATCCTGCATTTATATAGTGCCTTTCACAACTTCTCAAGGCACTTGACGATTAAGCAATTATTTTGGAAGTGTAGTCGCTCTTTTTATATTCTTTCACGGGATGTGGGCACCGCTATCAGGGCAGTGTTCATTGCCCATCCCTAACTGCCCTTGAGGAGGAGCTGTCATCTTGAAAAGCTGCAGTCCATGTGGGGGAAGTCCCCCGGCAGAGCTGGTAGATCAGAACTGCAAGGTTTATACCTGCTGACATGAGACAAAGCTTCCCAGAAAATATACCATCCTCATCCAAGGGCGTCTCAGGATGAATTACAGTTTGGAAGCTTTAACTAATAGAGATACTTGCAGAGAATTGAGAGAGCCAAAAAAATGTCACATATTCTACCTGGAGCCCAGTCACAGACAGATAATGTAAGGATACGTCTAGAATAAAAAACATAAATTATGGGAACAATATGTTAACAAACAACTTGCCAAGGCTCCTTAGCCAGCACCTTCCAAACCCATGACCACTACCATCTAGAAGGACAAGGGCAGCAGACACATGGGAACACCACCACTGGGAAGTTCCCCTCCAAGCCACTCACCATCCTGACTTGGAAATATATCACCGTTCCTTCACTGTCGCTGGGTCAAAATCCTGGAACTCTCTCCCTAACAGCACTGTGGGTGTACCTACACCACATGGACTGCAGCGGTTCAAGAAGGCAGCTCACCACCCCCTTCTCAAGGGCAATTAGGGATGGGCAATAAATGCGGCCCTGCCAACAATGCCCACATCCCGTGAATGAATAAAAAAACAGTGACTACACTTCAAAAGTAATTGGGGATTCAAGAAAAGGAGCCCTGACTTAAAATACAACAGATCAGTAGCATTAACTGCAGCTGTGAGTTCGAGTGTGAACATTGCTGTGAGTTCAGGAGAGGTGAATGCAATACATGAGAGTTATAAAGAATTCTTATTGAGAGGAGAAGTAACCCTTTATCCCTCAAATGAGACAGCTAAACCTACAATCGTACGCAGAGATACACTTTTGCTGGGGAAAGGTATAAACTTTTCCCCAAGAGCACATTAAAATCCGAAGTTTTAATAAATGGTATTCGCAGGGGTTATATACCCATACCTTTGTATCGGGTGCACTTGGAGTGTGACCTAATGTCTGGTGTTATGAAAGGGGTAAAGTCCTAGTGATACAATGAAAAACTTACATTCAAAGAGAAAGCTAGGTATATAAAGAAAGGAGTTTGTGTGTGTAAGGGAGAGGCACTTAAGACCTAACCAGCCAGTACGCCTACAACCAACTTGCAAAGGAACCTCATTTGGAATTCATAAGGTCAAATGTGCTTTGCCTGGTGTCTATTTCAAGTCTATGGGTTACTGTTGACTTAGTGGAGATTTACCTGGGGGTGATTAATTTGGGGATTTGTTAAAAACTTATTACAGTAGCAATTTGTAGCCATGTGTATGTGCTTAATTTGTTGTCAAATTAATAAATGTTTAACTTAGTTGTATATAAAAACCATGAGATTCGGTGGTCTTATTCCTGCTGAATTAAAAGTCTGCATCTCAAAATTACAAATTTCAAAAATGGGTTATGACAGTTGTTTCAAATTTCCCACTGGGATTTGCACAGCTCAAACTTTACCATCGGCTGGGTCATAATGTAAAACAATATCACCATAGAGAGGAGGATAAGAAGGAGCAGGTATGTCAGGTAGTGAGGACAGGAGAGAATGGAAGAGACAGTGACAGTGAGGCAGAAGGGGACTTAGACAGCTCCCGAATTGAACCTCCTACTACCTGGTTAGCTAACTGAAATATTCGGGTAGTTAGACATTATTTTTTCATACCTAGAAGCTGGAGGAAAAGATTCCAGGAATTTTTCCTGGAAGCTCTAGTGAGATTACTTACAGAATTTAAAGAAATCTGTAGGGAGAAACCAGGTTGTACAAGCTTAACCATACATGAAGTGGATGTAGGAGAATGCTCTCTGAAAAAACAGCATCCTCCTTGCTTAGGGCCAGAGAAACAGCCTCAGGTAAAAGCAGAGATCCAGTACGTGTTAGAAAATCACCAGCCAAAGCAGCTAGAGTCCCCGTGTTGTGTTAGTGCCTAAACCAGATGGTTCGCCCAGATTCTGTATAGACCACAGAAAAGTCAATGCAGTAACAAAAGCAGATTCCTACCTAACTCCTCGCTTGGAAGACTGTATTGACAGAGTTGGCCATGCCATGTTTCTTACCAAAATAGATCTGTTAAAGGGATATTGGCAGATTCCTTTAACAACCCGTGCTAAAGAAATATCGGCCTTTGCAGATGGTCTTTCCCAATGCCAAGTGACATCATTCGGACTAAAAAGCAACTTTTCAGAGGCAAGTGGATCACGTGGTTTACCCTGATGATGTACTGATATATAGTGACACTTGGAAACAACACCTGAGACAGCTAGAAGCCCTGTTTAAAAACTACAATCAGCTGATTTGGTAATAAACCTTCCCAAAAGTGAATTCGCAAAAGGATAAGTAACTTATCCAGGGCCTACTGTAGGGCGAGGACAAGTGCCACCAAGAACAGTGAAAGTACAAGCATTGGTGGAGTTCCCTGCCCTAAAACTAAACAGGAGATCATGAAGTTTTTGCAGATCTGTGGGTTTTACTGCAAATTTGTACCAAATTTCAGCACTATAGCTGCCCCACCGACAGACTTGTTACAAAAGAGAGCCAAGGTAGGTCAGTAGGGGGACTGCCAGGCATCCTTGAAAAGGCTGAAAGCAACTTTGATCAATGAACCACTGCTGAATGCTCCAAATTTCACTAAACTCTTCAAATCAGCGATTGATGCTGTGAGCTGGGGGGTCAGTACTGTCCAGTTACAGGAAGATGAATCGGGCGTAGAAAGGCCATTGGGATACTTTCCCAGGAAGTTGAATTGACACTTAAAACGATACTCTACAGTGGAAAAGGAAACCCTGGGCAAGCTATCAGCCCTTAAACATTTTACATGTATGTCCACCATGGAAACAGAGACACACTGGTAAATAGTGATCATAACTCCTCAGACTTTGTGGAAAAATTTACTAACCAAAACTCTAGACTATTTCAGTGGAGTTTATCATTACAGCCTTATCACTTAGAGATTTTCCCAATTGCAGAGACAAACAATGTAATTGCTGATGTTTTGTCCAGAATTGAACTTTGCTTTAAATTTGCTAAAGGCCAGAATGATACAGAGAATATGGGAATTAGCTTTGTATGAAAAGTGAATGACTGAGAGTGTGGGTGTGTTTTGGTATTTTTGTGTTTGTTTTATTATACTCTGTAATGAAACATATATAAATACAGCGTTCCATTTCTCCAGGGTGGGAAAGTGTCATGGACATTTTAATCATGGAAAGTGGTTCATCTTCAAGAACTAAGAACATCCTGGAAGAATTTGTGTTTTAAAAGACACTGTCCCTTAAAAGGTTAATGCTATTCCTGGAAAAAGCATCCTTTTACAAGAAGGCTGTTTAAAAAACACTGTCAACCTCTTGACCCGGGTAAACTGAGTACAAAGAGTACATGGTTTTTATGGCTCTGAAAAAGAAACCATGCCTGGAAGACTGTTTTAAAAATGGGTTTTGGTTTCGCTTTGAGAAAAGGACGAACTGCTTGAGAAGGAAGACAGCAGCATTTTGCAGCCCAGAGCCAGTTCACAAGTGGAACGGAATATAAGCTGCTCCTGAGATGCTCTACATGCTGGAATAGAGTATCCTCGAGTATTCCTTAAGTCTACCTGAAAAGCGGTACCAGAGTCACTGATTCTTTTGGGGACCTGTGCTGAGAGACCAACCACATAACCCGGATGTTATTTCAAGAACTCCTCCATGTGTGTGTGTGTGTGTGAGTGTGAAAGACTTAGGGTATCTTGAAAAAGTAATTAGCATAGTTTCATATTCCATACTGTATGTCAGTAAGCTTTGCTTTCCTATTTGACAAGACAGGTTTTATAATAACCTAATAAGTTTGTTGTTTATTGAAATAAGCCTGGTTAAAGTCTCTTTTATTCTGGGTAACAGTAGTTGAAGGTAAACAATTGGTGAGTTAATTAAACGTTTAAGCTAACGGTCTGACCTGTAGCGTGTGGGGCTAGAGAAACCGCGCACTTCTTCCATCCCGGCCATACCCCGGCACATTGTGATGGTGACCACAAGGCAGCATTCCAACAGAAAGAAGAGTTTTACAATCATTGAATCATTGACTAGCCCAGAACATTCAGCCTTTAGGGAAGGATATCTGTCATCCTTACCCCATCTGGTTATATACATGACTGCAAACCCACATCAATATCATCAGCTCTTTACCAGCCCAGAAAACCACTCAATCGTATGAAAAGGGGGCAAATTGAGATTGTTCAAGAAATACTAATCTTCAGAGTCTCACCCATTTTTATTGCAAATTTCAGGTTCCCAGGATGAAATGTCAAGTTTCCTCCTTCATCTAGCAACCTTGACCTCTCTGAGACACTGACTCTGACCTCTTGCACATCCCCTTCCTCCTGTCACTCCAGCTTTTGTGGACGTGCCTTCAGCTGCCTGGGCTCCAAGCCCTGGAATTCCCTCCCTAAACCTCTTCAATGTCCCCGTCCTCCTTGAACCTCATCTCGTTAGCCTTTTGGTCGCCTCTCCTTCCAGCTGCTTCAGTGATGCAGCCTCGAGATTTCTCCTTGCGTCTCTGTGAAGTGCTGTGGGATATTAATTCCCTTTTTCCATTAAAGGTGGTCTATAAATGCAACCTGTTGGAATCCTTTAAAGCTGACAAAACAATCTGTGAAACAATAAAAGGGTGTATCATCTAACATAATACCAGCAGAACCAACTGCATTGGAGTTTGTTCTATATTAGCAGGTCTGAGTATCTCTACAGCATGGTTCTTTTTTAAAAATCTGTCCACGGGATGTGGGGCTTCGCTGACTGGACCAGCATTTATTGCCCATCCCTAGTTGCCCTTGAGAAGGTGGTGGTGAGCTGCCTTCTTGATCCGATGCAGTGTGTGCTGTAGGCACACCCACAGTGCTGTTAGGGCCTAGGTCGATTCCTTTTGATATAACTGAGTGACTTGCTAGGCCATTTCAGGGGGCAGTTAAGAGTCAACCACATTGGGGTCTGGAGTCACACGTAGGCAGATGGCATTCCTTAAAGGGACATTAGTGAACTAGATGGGTTTTTACGATAATCAGCAATGGTTTCATGGCCATCATTGGACTTTTAATTCCAGATTTTTCTTAGATTAAAATTTTACCATCAGCCATGGTGGGATTCGAACCCAGGTCACCAGAGCATTACTCTAGGTCTCAGGATTACTGGGCCAGTGACAATCCCAGTGTGCCCCCACCTCCCAATAATGTATGAATAGATGTATTATACCACATAATGCACAATTCTGCTGATATCGAGTTATCCCTTCAAGCAAAGGCTGGAATTCTCTTCCACAAAATAGCAGTTAATGCCAGCTCAATTAATCTTACATCTAAGGTCAGGAGGTTTTGCGAATCTAAGAGACCATGGAGGTAAAGCGGCTGGATAGAGTTTCAGATACAGATCAGCTATGATCACAATGAACAACAGCAGAACAGGCTCAAGGGGCTGAATGACCTCCTCCTATTCCTATCTTCCAAAGCCTATGTTAAAGCAGCTTTGGGTTAATTAAAGAGCATCAAGAATTTTAATTAAAGAGAAGTTAGAATGTTTGCTCTTGGAACTGAGAGCTGGTGTTAGTGACAGACCTACAGCCCTTCGCATTTTGGTGACATTATTCTTACTGTAAATTACAGTTTATTTTAACACTGACGTGCCAGCTACAATTTAGAGAATTGCTACATAGAGCCAGAGATTTAGCTGGGCATGAATCAAGCATTCCTCCGCTGAAAGTGTTGACACAATCACAGACAAGCAGCAAAACATGTCAGAAAAAATTATGAAGTTCACGAGGAAACCTGACTATCAACTGTTCCTTGATATTTATTTAAAGGATGCCTTGTTTGTGGCCTTGACTGTGGGAACACATGAAAGCCTCCTACAGTGACAAACTGAAATGTAACTTGCACCGCTCCAATAAAGCACACGGTGATCTTCTAGGTAGTTTGTTAAAGCAGTTATTTCTATGCAACAATTTTTTTAAAAAAAAAGTCTTGGAAAGCAAGACAGCTTTGGAAATAATGAGTCCCGTGTCCCACACACTAAGAGGTCGACCCTCACAGGGGCACGGATTTACTAACATCTCCTGGGCACAAGTCCAGATGCTTTCACTCAATTTAAATGTGAAAGTAAAGAATTTGCGGCGTTTGCCCCTCTCGGATTATGTAAACCAGACTGAAAGGCTGGACTGTTAGTGTCCCAGTGACAGCTTCACATCTCTGCATGAACATAGCTACACACACACACACACATCACACATCACAGGGTGAGGGACAGAAGTTTGAAAAAGAAAACCCGTCCTAAACTGGCCAACTCCTGGCAGTAAGGACTGGGGGGGTGGGGGAATATTCTCTACCGTTTCTGGGTCGTTTTCGAAGACCTCTCTGGCCTCTTCCTTGTTACAGGATTCCTCCACACATTCTCGCTCCAAGTGTCCCTGCTTGGTCTCCTCAAAGACGTGGTTCGCCCGTTTGATTCGACTGAGGAAGCTGGAAGCAGCTGTGTGTGACAAGACTAGACAAAGGAAGAGTGAGTGAGTGAGAGAGAGAGAGATAGTGAGAGAGAAAGAGAGCCGGGGAGAGAGAAATTCAGAGTCAGAGAGAGAGAGAGAGTCAGAGAGAGCTAGAAAGTCAGAGATAGAGACAGGGAGAGAGAGTCAGAGGGAGAGAGAGAGAAAGTCAGAGATATAGTCAGGGAGAGAGAGAGAGAGAGATTCAGAGAGTGAGAGACTCAGGAAGAGAGAGTCAAATAGAAAGGGACAGACTGTCCCGGTTGAAGAGCTCACTTACACTGCCAGGACTCTGGGCTGAGGAGTAGCAGCAGGAACAGGGTGCCCAGCATCTTGTGTCGCTCAGATTGCCGGCCACTTCTCAGCTCTGCCTCTCTCAGTCTGCACCAATTAGCAGAGAGAGTAAGAGCAGAGTAAATATTACAACATCTTATATTCATCACCTCTTTAACTCTTCCCCCACAGAGAGATTACACCAACAAGCTGAGGCACAGTCTCTACGTCAACTGCCAGCATCGCAGGAATGAGGAACCTGTACATGTGGAGAACAGGCGATTGTGAAGCAGGCTGTGAAGCAGGCTGTGGAGCGCACTGCTCTTCTTTTGTTCTGGAGCCGGGGCCTGGTCACGAGTTTAATTGTCCTGACAATAGAGAGGCTGCATTCTTCAACCTGGGGACAAGGTGGACACCAGCAGATATCACCCCTCCCCCACCCCCAACCTCCCTAGTCTCTCCACCAAAAGTGCAGCACTCCCTCAGTACTGACCCTCTGACAGTGCAGCACTCCTTCAGTACTGAGCCTCTGACAGTGCAGCACTCCCTCATTACTGAGCCTCTGACAGTGCAGCACTCCCTCAGTACTGACCCTCCGACAGTGCAGAACTCCCTCAGTACTGACCCTCCGACAGTGCAGCACTCCCTCAGTACTGACCCTCCGACAGTGCAGCACTCCCTCAGTACTGACCCTCTGACAGTGCAGCACTCCCTCAGTACTGACCCTCTGACAGTGCAGCACTCTCTCAGTACTGACCCTCTGACAGTGCTGCACTCCCTCAGTACTTCACTGGGTGTGTCTGTCTGGGTTAAGGGCTTCAGTCTCTGGAACAGGTCTTGAACTCAGAACCTTTTGTCTCTGAAATGAGAGTGACTGACATTTAGAAATATTTGCATATCATTGGTGAGCCAATGGCCTGTGATTGAATCTGTTTACATTATTTTAATACCAACTGAAAAGAGTGATAATATTCAGTGAGTGATGACAGTGTGTGTCCAGCATAAAATAGATGGAAAGCGTTGATGTTAAATCCCACCTCTTTGTGCTAACTGCAAAGCATCTGTTAAACTGTCTCCCCTATCCCATCCATTGTCACCTCCAACAACAAATGAATGGAGATCCTTATCAATGCCTTTGAGATTGTCCAATTATCTACTTCTGTCACTTCCATCCTACCTCCTAACCTATCAGGTCATATGTCCTCTGAAATTGCCCCCTGCCCTCAGCCCGAACTTAAATCTTTCTCCAGTTTTCCCCCCCCATCCCATCTCTGATCTCATCTTGTCCATGAGACCCACCTACTCCTCCCTCAGCCTTGTTCCCACTAAACTGCTGACCTCCTGGGCCCTGTGCTAGCCGATATTGTGAACGATTCTCCCCTTCAGCTTTGTCTCTCCTGAATCTGCCATTATCAACCCTCTCCTCAAAAATCCAACCCATGCCTCCCCCATTCTTGCTAACTGCTACTCCATCTCCAACCTCCCTTTTCCTCAAAGGTCTTGAATGTGCTGTCCCCTCCCCAAGCCATTGCCATCTTTTCCAGAACTCTGGGCCTGTATTCTCCAGAGTTTCAAAGGATATGAGGTGACCTCATTGAAACTTAGAAAGTTCTTACAGGGGCTGACAGGGTGGCTGTAGACAGGATGTTTCCTCTGGCTGGTGAGCACAAAACCCTGGGGAGACAGTCTCAGGATATAAATGGCAGGTCATTTAGGACTGAGATGAAGAGGATTATCCTCACTTAGAGGGTGGTGAATCTTTGGAATCCTCTACCCCAGAGGATTGTGGACGCTCAGTCATTGAGCATGTTCAAGATAGAAATCTATAGATTTCTGGAGACCAGTGACATCATGGAATATGGGGATAATGGGGAAAAATGCAGATGATCAGCCCTGACCTAGTAGAATGGAAAAGCAGGCTCAAGGGGCTGAATGGCCTATTCCTGCTCCTATGTTCTATATTTGAATCCCTCCAGTCAGGTTGTCCACCCTGCCTCAGTATTGCAACAGCTCTTATTAAAATAACAAATGACATCCTATGTGACTTTGGCAAAAGTAAACATTTTTGGTGGAGTAAGGGGATGCCCAGGGTAGAGACTATGCTGGAGTCAGACCTGGACAGCTTGTGTAGTTGGGAATTTGATTCGGGTGGCAATTCAACTCAGAGGGGAAAAAACGTGTTCCTTTTTGTACTTGCTCAGCCTCCAGTGAATGGTGAGCTAGCAGAGTGCAACTTTCAATTACTTCAGCTAATTATTACCTAATTGACTATTTAAACAAATAAGATTAGACAGAAATGGCAGGGCTGGTGGTGTGCTGTGACTGCAGCATGTGGGAACCTGTGGAATGCATTGCAATCCCCAGACAGCCATATCAGCCGAAACTTAGGCAACTTTGGCTCCGAGTTGCTGAGCTGGAATCTGAGCTGGGGACATTGCAGGACATCAGGGAGGGGGAGAGTTACCTGGACACTTTATTCGAGGAAGCAGTCACACCGCTTAGGTTAGGCAGAACTTTCGAGTTGGTCAATGGTCAGGGACAGGAGGATGTGACTGCGAGTCAGGCAGGTAAGGGGAACCAGCGTGTCGTGATGAAGGAACCTCACCCCCTGACTTTGTCCAGTAGGTATGAGGTGAGTGCTGCCTGTGTGAATGAGGAAGACTGCAGGGTAGATGAGCAGACTGACCATGGCACCATGGTGAAAGCTGCCATTCAAGTGGGAGCAAGCAAAAAGTGATGTGAGATAGTATAATCAGGGGGAGAGATACTGTTCTCTGTAGTCGTGTCTGGGAGGTCTGAAGGTGCCAGGGTTAAGGACAGCTCCTCACAGCTGGAGAGGAATTTGGAGTGGGAGGGGGAGGATCCAGTGGTCCATGTGGGAACAAATGAGATAGATAAAACCAGGAATGATGTTCAACTAAGAGAATTTGAGGAGTTAGGGATTAAAACACAGAACATCAAAGGTAACCATCTCTAGATTGTTAACTGAGCTGCAAGCCAATTAGCATTGGATCAAGCAGATTGGAGACTTAAACGTGAGGTTCAAAGAGTGGCGTGGGAAGAAGGGGGTTTCAATTTATCGGGCACTGGCATCAGTACTCAGGGCAGGGGGAGCTACTCCAATGGGATGGGCTCCATTTGACCTGAGCTGGGACCAGTGTCCTGGCCAATTGTATAACTAGGGCTGTGGACAAGGATTTAAATTAACAGAGGGAGGGCCCCAGGATGGGGGCTGTGGGTGGTGGTGGTGGAGTGTTCAGATGAATTTAGAAATCCAAAGAGAAAGGTCGAGGCATCAGAACAATATAGCAATCAGGGTAAAGAGAAGCAGAGTAGGTCAGGAGACCCACAGAGAGTTTAACAAAAAGTGTACATCAGTGAATAAGGACATTACAGAGAATAGAAGTAAATAAGTTAAAAGTTCTTTATCTGAATATTCGAAGCATCTGCAATAAGATAGATGAACTAATGGCACAGATAGAGATAAATGACTTTGATCTAATCACAGTAACATGGTTACAAGATGATTGAGACAGGGCAATAAATATTCCAGGGTTCACAAGATTTCGGACAGGCAGAATGGCAAAGGAGGAAGGTCAAGGTGGACATAAAGACATTGGTGAGAAAGGATTTGGCCTAAGAAGATCATGACGCTGAATCAGTATGGGTGGTAACGAGGGATAGCAAGAGTCAGAAAACACTGGTGGGAGTAGTTTATTGGGCCTCTAACAGTAGTTATACCACTGGACAGAGCATTAAACAAGAAATTATTGGACCCTGTAGCAAAGGCAATGTAATAATTGTGGGGAACTTCGATCTTCACATAGTGATGCAATCCAATTGGGAAGAGTAATTTAGAGGATGAGTTTGTAGAATGTTCTTGAGATTGTTTTTTGGAGCAATACATTGTGGAACCAACTAGGGACAAAACTATCTTACATCTAGTATTGTGTAAGGAAGCAGGTTTAATTAGTAATGTCATAGTAAAAGATCCACTGGGAAATAGTGATCATAATGCTATTGAATTCCAGTTTGAAAATGACATGCTCCAATCACAAACAAAAATATTAAACTTAAACAAAGCCAATTACATAGGTGAGGAGAGAATTAGCTAAGGTTAATTGGGTAATTAGACTTAAAGGTATGGAGGTAAATGAACAATGGGAACCATTTAAAGAAACAATTCAAAATGTTCAACTAAAATACATTCCACTGAAGAACAAAAACTTAGCAAGAAAAACCCACCCGCAGCTCAGGAAGTCAGGGATAACTATTAGATTAAAAGAAGATGCTTACTGCAAAAATACAGAAGGATTGGGAGAGTTTTAGAAACCAACAGAGGGCCACCAAAAAGTTGATAAAAAGGGAAAAAATAGAAATAAATCATAAAAACTTTTAGAAATATATAAAAAGAAAGAGAGTAACTAAAGTAAATGTGGGTCCCTCAGAAGCAGAGACAGGAGAAATTATCCTGGGGAATGAGGAAGGAAATGGCTGAGGCATTGAACAAATAGTTTGTGTCTGTCTTCAAAGTAGAAAACACAAGTTTCATACCAGAAATAGACAGTAATCTAGGGGCTAAAAAGAGCAGGGAAATTAATATCAGCAGAAACAAAGTATTGATGAAACTTAAGGGACTAAAATCTGACAAATCCCTGGAGCCTGGTGGCCTACACATAGGATTTTAAAAGAGAGAGCTGCAGAGATAGTGGATGTGCTAGCTATGGTTTTCCAAAATTCCTTAGGTTCGGGAATGGTCCCATTGGACTGGAAGTTGGCAAAAGTTACACTGGTTTTCAAGAAGAGAGAGAGAGAACACAGGGGGTTACAGGCCAGTTAGCCTAACATTAGTTGTTTGGAAAATGCTGGAAACTATTATCAACAAAGTCTTAACAATGCACTTAGAAAAGCAGAGTACGATTAGAATAAATCTACATGGTTTTACTAAAGGGAAATCCTGTTTAACAAATTTATTAGAGTTTCTTGAGGATAGTAAGATAGATAGAGAGAAAGCAGTAGATGTAATATACCTGGATTTCCAAACGGCTTTTGATAAGGTGCCGCACAAAAGGTTAATAGGTAAGATAAGGGATCGTGGACCTTGGCAAAGGGTAATGTATTAGCAGGGATAGGGGATTGGTTAATGAATAGAAAACAAAGAATGGACATAAACGGGGCTTTTACAAGTTTGCAGGCAGTGAATAGTGGAGTGCTGCAATGATCAATGCTGGGCCATCAGCTATTTACAATTTATATTAATGACTCAGATGAAGGGAAAGTGAGGATTGTAGGTTTGCTGATGATACGAAGGTGGGTGGGAAGATAAGCTGTAGGAAGGGCACAGAGGCTGCAACAAAATATAGACAGGTTAAGTGAGTAGGCAACACGATGGCAGATGGGGTATAATATAGGGATGTGTGAAGTTATTCACTTTGGTCATAATAATAGAAAAGCAGAATATTATATAAAAGCTGTGACTACATTAAAGTCACTCCATAAATGCCAGCTGCCATTAATTCCTCAAGTTAGGGAATGGTCCCATTGGATTGGAAGCTGGCAAATGTTACACTGATTTTCAAGAGAGAGAGAGAACACAGGGGGTTACAGGCCAGTTAGCCTAATATTAGTTGTTGGGAAAATGCTGGATGGTGATGGTTAGCATCATTTGCCTAATAGAAGGGAATCTCTGAGATTAGCAATGGTGTAAGTGACCAGCACCATTGCAGGAAACCAGGGTACAGACTTTAAGAAGAGTCAGTGGGTAATCTTCAACAGACTGAGATCAGAGAGCAAAAGTGCTCATCTCTCTCTTCACCCTCCGATATCCTCACCGTGTAAGTCAGCGATAGTTTTATTGCATTTATACTGAATAATAAAGCCAGAGACAAACACCCAACTTTACTTTTTCAGAACAAAAACAGAATTACCTGGAAAAACTCAGCAGGTCCGGCAGCATCGGCGGAGAAGAAAAGAGTTGACGTTTCGAGTCTTCATGACCCTTCGACAGAACTGTCGAAGGGTCATGAAGACTCGAAACGTCAACTCTTTTCTTCTCCGCTGATGCTGCCGGACCTGCTGAGTTTTTCCAGGTAATTCTGTTTTTGTTTTGCATTTCCAGCATCCGCAGTTCTCTTTGTTTTTTTCACTTTTTCAGAGCTCAGCAGAGCAGTTAGCTGCTATGAACTAAGAACACTAGAACCAGAGCAAAATATCTAACACACACACACACACACACACACACATATATACATATATAAAACTAGAAATATCCATTTAGCAACTCCCTTTCTTAAATGTTAACAATTGCTTTCAGAAACTCCTGACTCAGATTGAAGCTGGCTATAATCAACAGAACATTATAAACAGGCCAGCCCTCACTGAACTGCCTGGAATAGCTGGTGCCTTTAACACGTTAGAAGGGGCTGCATTGTAATGATGCCTGTGGCAATGATGGATATTATCTGTGTGATATTGATACTAAATGTGAACAGTGCGAGTGGTGGAATGTGCAGAGACGCATTCATAAATAGGCACTAATTTATCAGGGGCGATTTGAGAGCATTCTCCAGGAATATGATGTGATTTGCTGTGCAGTAGTTTCAAGGCTGCACTCACATTCTCTCTACCTGCTACACCGACACTTGTGAAGCACCTCAACACCATGTTAAAGGTGCTATATAAATGTAAGTTGTACCAGAAGTCATAAGATGTCCATAAGGAAAACAAAAAGTGCTCATTTACCAATATTCTTTAAACAAACATAATTAACAATAATACCCGTTAAAAAATAACCAAATACTTGTGGAAACATTCTGTGGCAGTTTTTTGTTTGAATATTCATGAAGTTCTCGAGCTATAATTGTGTCGCTGAATATCAAACAAGGTGATGGGAAGGAAAATTAAGACATAAAAGACTTGTATTTGTACAGCATGACCTCAGGACATCACACACTACCAGACAGGCAGTGAAATACTGTTGTAATGTTGGGAGTCAATTTGTGCACAGCAAGATCCCACAAACTGGTTAGGCCACAGCTGGAGTACTGTGTGCAGTTCTGGTCACCACATTATAGGAAGGATGTGATTGCACTGGAGAGGGTGCAGAGGAGATTCACCAGGATGTTGCCTGGGCTGGAGCGTTTCAGCTGTGAAGAGAGACTGGATTGGCTGGGGTTGTTTTCCTTAGAGCAGAGAAGGCTGAGGGGGGACCTGATGGAGGTATACACAATTATGAGGGGTGTAGATAGGTAGAAACTTTTCCCCTTAGCGGAGGTATCAATGACCAGGGGGCATAGATTGAAGGTAAGGGGAAGGAGGTTTAGAGGGGATTTGAGGAAACATTTTTTCACCCAGAGGGTGGTTGGAATCTGGAACACACTGCCTGAGGGGGTAGGAAAGGCAGGAACCCTCACAACAGTTAACAAGTATCTGGACAAGCACTTGAAACGCCATAGCATACAGGGCTACGGGCCAACTGGTGAAAAATGGGATTAGAATAGATAGGTATTGATGGCCAGCAAAGACTCAATGGGCTGAAGGGCCTGTTTCTGTGCTATATAACTCTATGACTGTATGACTTTATAAACAGTGATGTGATAAAAGCCAGATCATCTGTTTTTTTTATGTGATGTTGGTTAAGAGATAATGCAAGATCTCCTTCAAATAGTGACCATGGAATCTTTTACATTCACTTGTCAGGGCCCTGGTTTCACATCTCATCTGAGATCCAGCACCTCCAACAGTGCAGTACTCCTTCAATACTGACCCTCTAACATTGTAGCACTCCCTCAGTACTGACTCTCCAACATGGCAGCACTCCCTCAGTACTGACCCTCTGACAGTGCAGCACTTCCTCAGTACTGACCCTCTGACAGTGCGGCACTCCTTCAATACTGACCCTCTAACATTGTAGCACTCCCTCAGTACTGACTCTCCAACAGTGCAGCACTCCCTCAGTACTGACCCTCTGACAGTGCAGCACTTCCTCAGTACTGACCCTCTGACAGTGCGGCACTCCCTCAGTGCTGACCCTCTGACAGTGCAGCACTCCCTCAGTATTCCCTCAGTTCTGACCCTCTGACAGTGCAGCACTCCCTCAGTACTGACCTTCTGACAGTGCGGCACTCCCTCAGTACTGACCCTCTGACAGTGCAGCACTCCCTCAGTACTGACCCTCTGACAGTGCAGCACTCCCTCAGTACTGACCCTCCAACAGTGCAGTACTCCTTCAATGCTGACCCTCTAACATTGTAGCACTCCCTCAGTGCTGATCTTCCAACATTGCAGCACTCCCTCAGTACTGACCCTCTGACAATGCAGCACTCCCTCAATGCTGATCCTCCAACATTGCAGCACTCCCTCAGTACTGACCGTCCAACATTGCAGCACTCCCTCAGTACTGACCCTCTGACAATGCAGCACTCCCTCAATGCTGATCCTCCAACATTGCAGCACTCCCTCAGTATTGACCCTCCAACATTGCAGCACTCCCTCAGTGCTGACCTTCCAACATTGCAGCACTCCCTCAGTACTGACCCTCCAACATTGCAGCACTCCCTCAGTACTGACCCTCCCACATTTCAGCACTCCCTCAGTACTGACCCTCCGACATTGCAGCACTCCCTCAGTACTGACCCTCCCACATTTCAGCACTCCCTCAGTACTGACCCTCCAACATTGCAGCACTCCCTCAGTACTGACCCTCCAACATTGCAGCGCTCCCTCAATGCTGCACTGGAGTGTCAGCCTAGATTTTGACCTCAGGTTTCTGGAGTGGGCCTTGAACCCATAAACTTCTGACGCAGAGATGAGAGTGCTCCCCACTGAGCCACGACTGACATCCAGACAGGCTATTGGTAAACAACACTTTTGGGCTTAATATGGGTGTTATTTTACTGCATGATACACACAGTTCAATAGAGCTTCACTTTAATCTAACATATATTGACAAACAGTTTTTAAAAAGAGTCTTAGAATTTACACTTTCTAGTTGTTATCTTGGAGCACAAGCATTATTAAAGTCTACATTTTTTCAGAAGGTTTTCATTATGTGCAGTTTACAGCCTGTGAGCTTTAAAACAATGTCCACACGGTAGTCCAAAATGATAAACAACATGAAAATATTTACTACATTGAGAGAGAGTCTGACAGAGCCTAATCTTCTCTCTTCACTGATGGGCACGAGTGGGAGTGGATGTTAGGGTCCTTGTGACTGGCTTCATCCAAGTCAATAACCTCATCATTAAGCTTTATTTCCAGACAACCATTGAAGGAAGCTGTGACTGGCGTGGATGCAAACGGAGCAGCTGAAAACACAAAAACGTGACAGCGTCATTAGTAACAAACAATCCCGAATGAAGGCACTTAACTATGGAGCAATATTAATCTCTTAAAATGCTTATGGCTTTTGAATATTACAATCACCTATTCAAATCAATAGATAAATCCCTAGTGTATTTGAATGGCAGTGGACAGTGAACAACTCACTGGAGGAGGAGGCTCCACAAATATCCCCATCCTCCATGATGGGGGAGCCCAGCAGATCAGTGCAAAAGATAAGGCTGAAGCATTCACAACAATCTTCAGCCAGAAGTACCGAGTGGATGATCCATCTCAGCCTCCTCCGGAGGTCCCCAGCATCACAGATGCCAGTCTTCAGCCAATTCAATTCACTCCACGTGATATCAAGAAATGACTGAAGACACTGGATACTGCAAAGGCTACGGGCTCTGACAATACTCCAGCGATAGTACTGAAGACTTGTGCTCCAGAACTTGCCATGTCCCTAGTCAAGCTGTTCCAGTACAGCTACAACACTGGCATCTACCCGGCTATGTGGAAAATTTCCCAGGTATGTCCTGTACACAAAAAGCAGGACAAATCCAACCCGGCCAATTACCACTCATCAGTTGAACATACATATGAACATACGAAATAGCAGCAGGAGTAGGCCATTTGGTCCCTCAAGCCTGCTCTGCCATTCAATAAGATCATGGCTGATCCATTTTTGCTTTGACTTCCACATTCCCATCTATCTCCGATAACCTTTGATTCCCTTGCCTAACAAGAATCTATCTACCTCTGCCTTAAAAATATTCAATGACCCCATCTCCAGCGCCTTCTGAGGCAGAGAGTTCCAAACCCTCTGAGAGAAAATAACTCTCCTCATCTCTGTCCTAAAAGGGCAACCTCTAATTTTAAACAGTGTCCTCTAGTTCTGGACTCACCCACAAGAGGAAACATCCCTTGCACATCCACCTTGTCAAGACCAGTCAGGATCTTATATACTCCAATCAAATCACCCCTCACTCTTCTAAACTCCAGTGGAAATAAGCCCAGACTGTCCAACCTTTCCTCATATGACAACCCATCCGTTCCATTCATCATTCTAGTAAACCTCCTCCAATACATTTACATCCTTCCTTAAATAAGGGGACCAAAACTGCACAAAATATTTGAGATGTGGTCTCACCAATGCTCTGTATAACTGAAGCATAACATCCTTACTTTTATGTTCAATTCCTTATATAATAAAGGATAGCATTCGATTAGCTTTCTTAATTGCTTGCTGTACCTGCATACTAACTTTTTGTGACTCATGCACTAGAACACCTAGATCCCTCTGCAGCTTGGAATTCTGCAGTTGTTCCCCGTTTAAGTAATACTCTACTTTTTATTCTTCCTGCCAAAGTGAACATTATATTTTCCCACATTAAACTCCATCTGCCAGGTTTTGTCCACTCACTCAACCTAAATATCCATCTGTAACCTCATATCCTCTTCACAGCCTACTTTCCTACCTACCCTTGTGTCATCTGCAAATTTAGCTACCATGTCTTCGCTCCCCTCAGCTAAGTCATTTATATAAATTGTAAAAAGTTGAGGCCCCAACACAGATCCCTGCAGGACTCCATTCATCACAACCTGCCAATCAGAAAAAGAACCATTTATGCGTACTCTGTTTTTTGCCAGCCAGCCAATCTTCCATCCATGCTAATATGTTACCCCCTATACCATGAGCTTTTATTTTCCATAATAATCTTTGATGTGGCACCTTATCAAATGCCTTCTGAAAATCCAAGTACATCCACCGGTTCCCCCTTTATCCACAGCACATGTGACTCCTACAAAGAACTCTAATAAATTGGTTAATCATGATTTCCCTTTCGCAAAACCATGCTGACTCTTCGCAATGATCTTGAGTTTTTCTAAGTGCCCAGCTATAATCTCTTTAATGATCGACTCCAACACCTTCCCCACAACAGACAACAAGATAACTTCGCCTCCAGTTTCCTGTTTTCTATTTCCTTCCCTTCTTGAGTAGAGGGGCTATAATAAGTACTTTCCAGTCCAATGGAACTTTTCCAGAATCTATGGAAATTTGGAAAATTAACCCCAACACACTACTACCTCATTAGCCACCACTTTTAAGACTCTAGGATGAAGTCCATCAGGACCTGGAGACTCGTCAGCCCGCAGCTCTATCAGTTTGCTCAGTACCACTTCCCTAGTGACTGTAATTTCACAAAGTTCCTCTCTCTCACCTCCACCTCCTGATTTACAGCTATTACTGGAAGGGAATATCGACTCTTGATCATCAGCAGATTGATGGAAGGTATTGTTGACAGTGCTGTGAACTCAGCAATAACCTGCTCACTGACGCCCAGTTTGGGTTCTGCCAGGGCCACTCAGCTCCTGACCTCATTACAGCCTTGGTCCAAACATGGACAAAAGAGCTGAACTCCTGAGGTGAGGTAAGAGTGACTGTCCTTGACATAAAGGCAGCACTTGTCCAATTGTGGCATCAAGGATCCTTAGCAAAACTGAAGTCAATGGGAATCAGGGGGGAAACTCTCTGCTGGTTGGAGTCATACCTAGCACAAAGGAAGATGGTTGTGGTTGTTGGAGGTCAGTCATCTCAGCTCCAGGACATCACTGCAGGAGTTCCTCAGGGTAGTGTCCTCGGCCCAACCATCTTCATCAATGACCTTCCTTCCCTCGTAAGGTCAGAAGTGGGGATGTTCGCTGATGATTGCACAATATTCAGCACATTTGTGACTCCTCAGAAATTGAACCAGTCAGTGTCAAGACCTGAACAACAGTCAGGCTTGGGCTGATAAGTGAAAAGTAACATTCACATCACACAAGTGCCAGGTAATGATCATCTCCAACAAAAGAGAAGCCAACCATTGCCCCTTGACATTCAATGGCATTCCCATCACTGAATCCCCCACTATCAACATCCTTGGGATTACCACTCAGAATCACAGAATTGTTACAGTGCAGAAGGAGGCCATTTAGCCTATCATGTCTGTACTGGCTCTCTAAATCAGTAACATGACTCAGTGCCATACTCTGCCTTTTCCCCATAACCCTGCACATTGTTTCTATTCAAATAATCATCTAGTGCCCTTTTGAATGCCTCAATTGAACCTGCCTCCACCAAACTTCCAGGCAGCGCAATCCAGACTCAAACCACCCGCTGTGTGAAAAAGTTTTTTCTTATGTCACACTTGCTTCTTTTGCAAATCACTTTAAATCTGTGCCCACTCGTTCTTGATCCTTTTACGAGTGGGAACAGTTTCTCCTGATCTACTCTGTCCAGCCCCCTCATGATTTTGAACATCTCTGTCAAATCTCCTCTCAGCCTTCTCTCCAAGGAGAACAGACCCAACCTCTCCAATCTATCCTCATAGCTGAAGTTTCTCATCCCTGGAACCATTCTTGTAAACCTCTTCTGCACTCTCCTCAGTGTGTTCATATCCTTCCTATAATATGATGCCCAGAACTGTACACAATATTCCAGCTGAGGTCTAACGAGTGTCTTATATAAGTTCAGCATAACCTCCCTGCTCTTGTACTCTATGCCCCTATTAATAAATCCCAGGACACTATATGCTTTATTAACTGCTCTCTCCACCTGTTCTGCCATCTTTAATGATCTATGCACATTTACACCCAGATACCTCTGCTCCTGCACCCCCTTAAGAATTGTACCCCTTATTTTATATTGTCTCTGGCCAGAACCCGAACTGGACTAGCCATATAAATACAGTGGCTGCGACAGCAGGTCAGAGGATCGGAATCCTGCAGCGAGTAACTCACCTCCTGACTCCCCAAAGCCTGTCCACCATCTACAAGGCACAAGTCAAGAGTGTGATGGAATACTCCCCACACGCCTGGATGAGTGCAGCTCCCACAACACTCAAGAAGCTTGACACCATCCAGGACAGAGCAGCCCCGCTTGACTGACACCACATCTATGCCTTCAACATTCAGACTCACCACCACCAAGGCACAGTTGCAGCAGTGTGCCTCTCTTGATTTCCTTAGAGCCCAAACACTTGTCAGTCTCAGTCTCGAACATACTCAACGTCTGAACATCCCTAATCCTCTGGGATAAAGAATTCCAAAGGTTCACAACCCTCTGAGAGAAGACATTTCTCCTCATCTGAGTCTGAAATGCTCGACCTCTTATTCTGAAACTCTGACCCGGTGTCTTAGATCCTCCATCCAGGGGAAACATTAATTGGGTGTGTTGTTGTGTGTGAGGTCCCCCATTGGAAACAGGACTATTGGGAAAATGGGCCCCCTGGTGTTGACTGGTAGCAGATTCCATTTTCCTGTCAATTTGTTACCTGGCACCCCTCCCAGTGTTGTGTTGACTGTTTCCCGCATGGCTCGGTCCAGTATAGCTAGTTGTTTTCTCAGTCCTGAGTTGTTCAAGTGATCCCCACGAGTGATTCCATCCACCTTCCACAAGATATCTTTGGCTGTTATGGTGAGATGTACTGAGTGATGCTCTCCATCGCACAGGTATATTCCCTCAGTTCGGGACACAATCTGGTTCTCTACAGCCAGAATTAAACCCTATTGAAAAATAAAAATATAAATCAAAGGTTAAGAAATGCCACCTCTCTCAGCTTAGATTACACCATAACCCTGTGACTTCCACTGACAATGAGGAATCTGTAAGTAGAGGTTGGAGAGCGAGGGGCTGAGCAGATGATCAAGTAGACAGAGAGTGAGGGGTGAGGGGGTGTTGTTCAAGGAAAGACGGAGTGAGGAGATCATGAAGGCAGGAGGCACCAGTGCCATAAAACAATATCAAGGATAAAAATGTCGGAATTAACACACTGGGACATGGGGGCCAAATAGTCATGGGATTGGAAACTTTTATATCTACAATCCCTATTAAAGACCTGGGTCAAGGCTGTTACTCTGAAAGAGAATGTCTCCCCCCCAACCACCCCACAATTCTACTTTGGGCTTCCCATGGCCCCTCCCAAATCTGCGTAATGGGGTGATTGGAATGCCTGGGTAAGGCGTCAGGTCTGCAGAGGGGAAGCTGATGCTGCCACCTCAGCTGGGGAACTGGAAACTCAGCGCTCACCTCAACTACCACTGGCACGGCTGTGTGGATGGAGGTACATGGCGGGGCTTTTTGAAGTAGAATACTTCCTGCTTTTTTTTTATTCATAGATGGGATATGGGCTTCGTTGGCTGGGCCACTATTTATTGCCCATCCCTAATTGCTCTTTGAGAAGGTGGTGGTGAGCTGCCTTCCTGAGCCACTGCAGTCCATGTGGTGTAGGTACACCCACAGTGCTGTTAGGGAGGGAGTTCCAGGATTTTGACCCAGCGACAGTGAAGGAACGGCCGATATATTTCCAATTCAGGATGGTGAGTGACTTGGAGGGGACTTCCAGGTGGTGGTGTTCCCACCAACTGCTGCCCTTGTCCTTCTAGATGGTAGTGCTTGTGGGTTTGGAAGGTGCTGTCTAAGGAGCCTTGGTGAGTTCCTGCAGTGCATCTTGTAGATGGTACACACTGCTGCTACTGTGCGTCAGTGGTGGAGGAAGTGAATGTTTGTGGATGTGATGTCAATCAAGCGGGGCTGCTTTGTCCTGGATGGTGTCAAGCTTCTTGAGTGTTGTGGGAGCTGCACCCATCCAAGTGAGGAGTATTCCATCACACTCCTGACTTGTGCCTTGTAGATGGTGGACGGGCTTTGGAGAGTCAGGAGGTGAGTTACTCGCCACAGGATTCCCAGCTTCTGACATGCTCTTGTAGCCCAGTATTTATCTGGCTAGTCCAGTTCCATTTCTGGACAAAGGTAACTCCCAGGATGTTGATAGTGGGGGATTCAGTGATGGTACTGCCATTGAATGTTAAGGGGCGATGGTTAGACTCTTGCTTGTTGGAGATGGTCATTGCCTGGCACTTGTGTGGTGTGAATGTTACTTGCCACTTGTCAGCCCAAGCCTGGATATTGTCCAGGACTTGCTGCATTTGGACATGGACTGCTTCAGTATCTGAGGAGCAGCGAATGGTGCTGAACATTGTGCAATCATCAGCAAACATCCCCACTTCTGACCTTATGATGGAAGGAAGGTCATTGATGAAGCAGCTGGAGGTGGTTGGGCCAAGGACAATACCCTGGGGAAGTCCTGCAGTGATGTTCTGGAACTGAGATGAACTGACCTCCAACAACCACAACCATCTTCCTTTGTGTTGGGTATGACTCCAACCAGTGGAGAATTTTTCCCCTGATTCCCATTGACTCCAGTTTTGCTAGGGCTCCTTGATGCCACACTCGGTCAAATGCTGCCTTGATGTCAAGGGCAGTCACTGTCATCTCACCCTCGGGAATTCAGCTCTTTTGTCCATGTTTGAACCAAGGCTGTAATGAGGTCAGGAGCTGAGTGGCCCTGGCCGAACCCAAACTGGGCGTCAGTGAGCAGGTTATTGCTAAGCAAATGCCGCATGATAGCACTGTTGATGACCCCTTCCATTACTTTACTGATGATGGAGAGTAGGCTGATGGGTCTGTAATTGGCTGGGTTGGATTTGTCCTGCTTTTTGTGTACAGGACATACCTGGGCAATTTTCCACATAGCTGGGTAGATGCCAGTGTTGTAGCTGTACTGGAACAGCTTGGCTAGGGGCGCGGCAAGTTCTGGAGCACAAGTGTTTAGTACTATTGCCAGAATTGTTCAGGGCACATAACCTTTGCACTATCCAGTGCCTTCAGCCCTTTCTCGATATCACGTGGAGTGAATTGACTTGGCTAAAGACTGGCATCTGTGATGCTGGGGACCTCAGGAGGAGGCTGCTTGAAGGGCATAGCCCAAGGTCCCCAACAGCCTGAAGAAAGGGTGCTCTCTTGCCTTTCATCCAAAGGCAACTGATCTGCCTGGGATCTTTCTGTGTACTTTAGATCACAACTATAGTTCTAGGTTGAAGCCCACACAAATGGAGCACTCGAACCCAGTCAGAATTTTCAATTTTCCATCTGAACAATTCAGCATCTCAACCAAATTATGGTGTCCTTCCTCAATACTGACCCTCTGACAGTGCAGCGCTCCCTCAGTACTGACCCTCTGACAGTGCAGCGCTCCCTCAGTACTGACCCTCTGACAGTGCAGCGCTCCCTCAGTACTGACCCTCTGAGAGTGCAGCACTCCCTCAGTACTGACCCTCTGACAGTGCAGCACTCCCTCAGTACTGACCCTCTGACATTGCAGCACTCCCTCAGTACTGACCCTCTGACAGTGCAGCACTCCCTCAGTACTGACCCTCTGACAGTGCAGCACCCCCTCAGTACTGACCCTCTGACAGTGCAGCACTCCCTCAGTACCATACTGGGAAATGTCAGTCTAGATTTTTTGCTCAAGTCTCTGGGGTGTTGGTTGAAATCACAACCTTTTGGTTCAGAGGTAGAAATGTTACATGTCGAGGAGCCCAACCATTCTAACATAAGGAACTTCCTTGCTTCGGTGATTCTCAGTCTGCGGGGATCACTGCCAAGGCTTTCATTCATGCCCATCCCCTTGCTGCCCTGGGAGGATGGTGGAGGGACAGTTTAGTCACCAAGGTGTGGCTTGTTTGGCCATGTCAGGGGGCAGTTAGGATTCATTCACATTGATATGGGACTGGAGTCACATATGGGCCTAGGGCAAGTTAAGAATGGCAGATTTCCTTCCCTAAAGGGTATTAGTAAAGCAGTTGAGCCTCACTTTTACTCTGGGCTTGATTCCTGGATATTTAAAAGCTGAACTAAGATTTTCGAGCTGCCACTGGCCAGTCCGATATTGACTGAAGCAAATTACCTGCTTTCTAACTGTTAGTGTTGAGTTGGAATCAGTTAAGGCAAGTGAAAAAGGAACCTTCTCTCCACTGACTAAAGCAAATAACACACCAGTGTCTTTTGATGGACGCATATGGAGATTTAACTTAATCTTCCAGCCTCCAGCAGTGTCTTCTGTCGTATCTGAAAGAGTCAAAAAAGAGAGGCACTATTTTAGAAAGAAGAAAGGAAGTGTTTTGATATCGTGGCTTTCGCAAACTTCAATTCCCTTCTTGAGCACAGGTTGGAGAATTGGGAATCGATTTCCCGATTTTCTGGTCATTCAAATGCTTAAAAGATCATAACAGAAAGAATCTACATTTACATAGCACCTTTCACATCTTAATAACGACCCAAAGCCCTTTCAAGCCAACGAATTGCGTCAAAATTCATGAGCAACGGCCTCTGGCCCAATTTTTTTACTCCATGCTCCCATGAATTGAGGTTCCTCATTGGAAGAAAAGACACTGAAATCAAGAGCTTGTCATATCACTTACTATAGTTGAATGGAAACATGGCATGTCCTCTGCCAGGGAAATAGGATCCCTTCCCCACGTTCTGAAAACACTGTTTGGTTTTTATGTTCTGGATAACATCCTCGATTCCGGCAGACCCCTGATGCATCCAGCTCCACCCATGCATGCACCCGTCCAACCGAGGATTCATCTGGAGGGAGAGTCAGTTTTAGCCCAGAGCTTCAGGGGTTAATGACGATCTCTTACACAATGAGATGCAGTTTGCGATATAACCTGATTAAGGTTCCAAGTTGATTTTATCTTAGTCTAAATAAGCCACAAACTCTACAACCATTTCTTCAAATGCTTTGAGCCCGTTGGACACGACTGTCTTAAAGCTGATCCTGAGCTAATACTCCAAAGCATTTTATTTTCTTGCACAAGTAACAGTTCCAATATTTCTCAACAAGCCTCGCTCAGTGATGAACCCCAGCTGCTTACTGACAGTTCACCGAATTATCCCGAGATTAATTTGCAAAAATGTTGAGGTTTAATGGGTTGGTTGAGATGTCATTCAAGACAACTCTTAGTCCCAGAGCGTTTGGGGAACCTGGGCCTTCATTCTGAGATGAATATAATTCAACGCTTCAGAACATTCACAGTTTTTACTTGTGCTGAGGGTGAGGGTGACATTGGCAAGGCAATGATCTTTACTAAAACAAAAACAGAATTACCTGGAAAAACTCAGCAGGTCTGGCAGCATCGGCGGAGAAGAAAAGAGTTGACGTTTCGAGTCCTCATGACCCTTCGACAGAACTTGAGTTCGAGTCCAAGAAAGAGTTGAAATATAAGCTGGTTTAAGGTGTGTGGCGGGGGGGAGCGAGAGAGAGAGAGAGAAAGAAGTGGAGGGGGTTGGTGTGGTTGTAGGGACAAACAAGCAGTGATAGAAGCAGATCATCAAAAGATGTTATTGTTGTTGACATCTTTTGATGATCTGCTTCTATCACTGCATGTTTGTCCCTACAACCACACCAACCCCCTCCACTTCTCTCTCTCTCTGCCCCTCCCACACACCTTAAACCAGCTTATATTTCAACTCTTTCTTGGACTCGAACTCAAGTTCTGTCGAAGGGTCATGAGGACTCGAAACGTCAACTCTTTTCTTCTCCGCCGATGCTGCCAGACCTGCTGAGTTTTTCCAGGTAATTCTGTTTTTGTTTTTGTTTTGGATTTCCAGCATCCGCAGTTTTTTTGTTTTTAATGATCGTTACTGCCCATCACTTGTTGCCAGGACGCACTGAGCCAATCACAGGTGTGGAACTGGAATCGCGTCCAGGCCAGATCAGGTATGGCCGGCAGCTTTCCATCCAGGAAGGAAACTCATCATCCAGTCAGGAAATTTACATCAATCCCACAGCATTCAAGGTCACTCTCTGCTGCTCAGCCAGACGTTCACACATTTACTGAATTGAATTTCACAGCTTTTCTATGTTCAGGATTTCACCTCCCAACCTCTGGCATTCTCGTTCAAACTCCAAACCACAATAGTGTCCAGGAAAATACCAAATTTAGTATGAAGGGCTAAACGGAGAATCTAAAACTTGAGCCCAGTGCAATTCAGTGGAAAACATTCAGATATGCATGATTCATTAAAAACATCAAATCAAAACATCCAGTCCCAATCTGTACCTCTCAATGTCCCCAGGTTATTTTATACATACACCCTCAAAAACCCAATTTAAAGCCTCGACGCATAACTGGGATAAAGGGCGTATCCTATGAGGAAAGGTTGGACAGGCTGGGCCTGGATCCATTGGAGCTCAGAAGAATGAGAGGTGATCTTATTGAAACACATAAGATGCTGAGGGGATTGAATAGGGTGGATGCTGAGAGGATGTTTCCCCTTGTGGAAGAGGCTAGAACTAGGGGACCCAGTTTAAAAATAAGAGGTCGGCCTTTTAAAATGGAGATCAGGTGAAATTCTTTCTCTCAAAGGGTGGTTAATCTCCAGAATTCTCTTGGCAAGAGAGTAGTGGAGGCCGGGTCAGTGAACATGTTCAAGGCTGAGTTAGACAGATTTTTGACAGACGAGGGGGTCGAGGGTTATGGGCACCAGGCGGTGAAGTGGAGTTGACACCACAACCAGATCAGCCATGACCTTACTGAATGGCAGAGGAGGCTAGAAGGGCCGAATGGCCTATGCCTGTTTCTAAGTCCTATGTTCCTATGTAGATTTGCATTTATAATACATTTTATCATCTCTTAACCTCTTAAAATGTTCTTCCACAAATTCATCCTTTACAAGATCCCAGAGCCAGTGATGATCTGGATGGTGGTATTGTTTGAGAGAGGAACGCAGGGCAAGAGACCAGAGGAATTCTCCTGCTCTTTTATGTTGATCTCAACAGGCAGACATCTGAAACCAACAGTGCAGCACTCCCTCAGTACTGACCCTCTGACAGTGCAGCACTCCCTCAGTACTGCACTGGAGTATCAGATTCATGAGGTAGTCCCTCCCATATCCTTCTGTCTCAATGGTGAGTGATGTTCACTAAACTGCAATGACAAAGAGAAACTATCATGTCAGGAAATGGGGGCACTAATTGCTTCATACTAAAGAGGTAAATCCTCGAGACATCGAGTGAATGGGAAAGGGCTGCAGGCAGGGAGTGTGGATTGGAGAATAGGGAGTGCAAGCTTCTGTCTCCATATCTGCAATCTGTGTTGGCTAAACAACCCTGATTCTTCAGTCTCTGTTAGGGAAAAACAGGAACAAAAATAGGAAACAATTATATTTATTGCACCGTCTGGAGGAATTTAACCTGTTGGTTCCTGTATATTTTCCATCATTCACAGTTTGTGCAAATCTGGGCTTCTCGAAAAATGTGTGGCTAGACTTTTATTGTGAAGATTCTGGCTGACCTCTCTTTTCGCTGAGCGCACTTTAAGCTCTTTCACAGAATCATTAGTTGTTTAATTGGAATCTGACCTTTCCTCTCCCACACTGTGTTGGGCCAGTGTTCAGAGAAGTATTTTCAATCAAACTTCATGTCTAACACAGAATACAAAGCAGAGTTAAATTTAGTACAGAACCTTGGTTAGGTCAAACCCAGAGTACTGTGTTTCGTTCTGGCCTTAATATCAAAAAAAGGATGCAGAGGCACTGGAAAGAGTGCAAAAATGATTCCTAAAGATGATACCAGAACTGACAGATCGCAAGACTTATTCAATGAGATCATAGCTGATCTGATAATCCTCAACTTTACTCTTCTGCCTTTTCCCCTTAACCCTTGATTCCCTTCCTGATTAAAAATCTGTCTATCTCAGACTTGAATATATTTAACGACCCAGCCTCTACAGCCCTCTGTGGTAAAGAATTCCACAGATTGACTACCCTCTGAGAGAAGAAATTCCTCCTCATCTCTGTTTTAAATGGGCACCTGATAATCACTCTGAGATTATGCCCTCTGGCCCTAGACTCTCCCAAAAGGGGAAACAGCCTCTCAGCATCTACCCTGTCAAGCCCCCTAGGAATCTTATATGTTTCAATAAGGTCGCCTCTCATTCTTCTAAACTCCAATGAGTACAGGCCCAACCTACTCAACCTCTCCTCATAAGAAAATCCCTCTGTACCCAGGATCAACCTGGTGAACCTTCTCTGGACTGCCTCCAGTGCCAGTACATCTTTCCTTAGATAAGGGGACCAAAACTGTTCTCAGTATTCTAGGTGTGGTCTAACTAGTGCCTTGTATAGTTTTAGCAAGACTTCCCTATTTTTAGACTCCATTACCTTTGAAATAAAGGCCAACATTCCATTTGCCTTCCCTATTACCTTTTGAATTTGTATGTTAGCTTTTTGTGATTCATTCACAAGGACTCCCAAATCCCTCTGTGCTGCAGATTTCTGCAGTCTTTCTCCATTTACATAATATTCAGCTCCTCTAATCTTCCTACAAAGTGCATAACTTCACATTTTCCCACATTATATTCCATCTGCGATGATTTTGCCCACTCACTTAACCTGTCCATATCCCTCTGTAGACTCCTTGTGTCACCCTCACCACTTGCCTTCCCACCTATTTTTGTGTCATCCACAAACTTGGTGATAGTACATTCACTTCCCTCATCTAAGTCATTAATATATATAGTAAATAATTGTGGCCCCAGGACTGATCCCTGTGGCACTCCACTAGTTACAGGTTGCCATCCCAAAAATGCCCCCCTTAATACAACTCTCTGTCTTCTATAAGTTAGCCAATCCTCTATCCATGCTAATATACCACCCCCAACACCATGGGCTCTTATCTTATTAAGTAGCCTTATGTGCAGTACCTTACCGAACACCTTTTGGAAATCCAAATATATTACATCTACTGGTTCCTCTTTATCTATCCTGGTTGTTACCTCCTCAAAGAATTCTAATAAATTTGTCAGGCATGAATTCCCCTTCATGAAGCCATGCTGATTCTGCTTGATTAGATTATGTATTTCTAAATGCTCTGCTATTACATCCTTTATAATAGACTCCAACATTTTCCCAATGACGGATGTTAAGCTAACCAGCCTGCAGTTACCTCTTTTTTGTCTCCCTCCCTTTTTGGATAAGGGTGTTTCATTGGCCATTCTCCAATCCTCTGGGACTTCTCCAGAATCTAAGGATCCTTGGAAGATTACTACCAGTGCATCCACTATCTCTATAGCTACTTCCTTTAATATCCTAGGATGGAACCATCAGGTCCAGGGGACTTATCAGCCTTTAGCCCCATTAGTTCCCCTGATACTTTTTCTCTAGTGATAGTTATTGCATTTATTTCCTCCCCAACTTTTGCCCCTTGGGTATTTAGTATTTTTGGTATGCTATTAGTGACTTCTACTGTGAACTGGTTGTTAACCTCAAGATTGAACAGGCTGGGGCTCTCTTCTCGAGAATAGAGAAGCTTGAGGGGTGACCTGATAGAAGTCTTTAAAATTATATTGGGGTTTGATATGATCGATGTAGAAAAGGCGTGATTAAAACTGGAGACCATCAATATAAGACAGTCACTGATAAATCCAGTCAGGAATTCAGGAGAAACTTCTTTACCCAGAGAGTGGTGAGAATGTGGAACTCGCTACCACAAGGAGTGGTTGAGGTGAATTGTTTAGATACATTTAAAGGGAAGCTGGATAAACACATGAGGAAGAAATTAGATGGATATGTTGACAAGGTGAGATGAAGAGGGGTGGGAGGAAGGAGAATCATATTGGGCTCAAAACATTGACTGTTTCTCTCTCCACAGATGCTGCCAGATCTGCTGAGTTTTTCCAACATTTTCTGTTTTTATTTCAGGTTTTCAACACCTGCACGTTTCTGCTTTTATTAAAGGAGTGGGAGGAGTCTCAGGTGGACCATAAACACCAGCATTGGTCAGTTGGGCCGAATGGCCTGTTTCTGTGCTGGACATTCTATGACACTATGGGGTTAATGTTAACGGTCTTGCTACAGGGCTGCCTGTAACAGAAACTCATCTTGGAACTGGACATGGAAATTGGAAGGGGACACAGCACAAGTTTCTGACATGTGGGACAAAGATTTACACTGAGGGGGAGATACATACACAGTGATCAGCTTGTCCGTAACTCAGCTCATGTTAACCGTCACACTCCGGTGAAGAGGATTTACGGTCTTTGTGAACTCTGTGTGATATATTTAACAAGTTCTGATACTTACCTTCAGTTCAGTTTGAGAGTCGCAGTTCAGGAGCTACAGTTCCCAGTGGGCCTCGGCACTTCTGGGCGTGTGCCAGCTGGAGAATGGCCACGCACGTGCAGTTCATTGATATCACCGTCTTCAGGCCGGGAACTGGCCCCGCGTGTCTGCACAGAAGGAAACGAAGGAAAGAAGTGAAACGGCATGGAGCTACAGGTCATGTGACCTGGAACCAGGGCGCCATTCGAGAGAAGGTGTCCCAGGGAGCGGGACACGGGGAGGGGGGCAGGGAGAAGGTCCCAGAAGAAAGTCCCTGGCAGGAACAAAGACACGGATCAGAGATAGATCCCGTTGAGTCAAGATAAACACCAGGAGCAGAGAAAGGGACTCCAAGTTAAAGAAAGAACTGTAGGGAGCAAGACTTGAAGCACAGTGGGCTTGAGAGAAACCCAGAAGATCCAAGAGGGCCGCCAAAGGTTGGTGACTCCATGCTGAGGGCCATAAGGGTAAAGACACCCTTTTGGAGCGCTGGTGTTCTGCTTGGCACAGCCGAAGATCTGTAAGTGCGCTTGGAAGGTGAAGCTTGAGTGTCCACGGAGACCAAGAGGAAAGGAATCTCAGAGGGTGAGATTGAAACCCTGGAGGTGGATCCTTGTTGAAGCTGTCCGAATAGGAGCAACGTTTGGAGAGAATTCCAAGGTGAGTCTTTCAAATGTGAAGATTGGTAAAGCTCATGAGAAAGACAGAGTTTCAGTGAGACCGGTTGGCTCACAGTGTAACAAGCATCTGGGTAGTTGTTGAGAAATCCATAGAATCTGCTTTGGTTACATCCGTCATTTACTTTGGAGTGTGGTGTGTCTGACCACAGTTCACTAGTTGGCTCACATGTGCTGTATGTTTACCCTGAACATTAGAGTATAAGATAGATATGATAAATTGTTTTATCTTTCTGAATCTGTCTGTAAGGATATAGCTGGGGTGAGGGAATCGTGAATATTTGAATCATTTTCTTGTGTTTGTATTGAGACCTTTCCAACCTTTTCGTTTGGTGTAAGATGGTCCATTTTTCTTGTTTACTAAATGTTTTATTCTTTGTGTTTAAAAGTTCATCAGCAGACTCCTGTGAATTTGTTCAGTAACTTTCCTCCACGGTTTCTGAAAGAAAGTTAGGATCTATCAAGCCAGGTTTCCCTCTGGAATCTGACTTGCCCAGTCATAACATCAGCTGGGATGGTAACAAATAACCTCCTGATACTTGGCCCTGCTTAACTCGCAATTCACAAGATTTCCTCCTTTTAAAGCAGAAGAGAGTAATTGACCTTGAATGAATGAATGGGACGACAGTGCGAAAGTATAACAAAGGACCAATTAGCTGGGAGACTCATTGACGAAGCAACACCTTGCATATGTTCTTCAAACCCCTTTGCCAGTCTGTAATTTAAATATTGGCTGAAGCTTTGACATTCACCAATAGCTACTCTTTAAAGTCATTTACAAAACTGCTGTGAAACATTTCAATAAAACAGTGATTACAGTTGGAAGGATACGGTCCACTTGTCTGGGTAAACCTGCGATAGATATTTTTATCTCTGTCGTTCCATTAGCCAAGGAGAACAACCGGCCAGGACTGTTGATTTTGATCACAGCTTCCTGGGTGATCTTCACCACCACACTGCTCTGAGTTTCCTCCACAGAAATCTGAAAGATGAACCAGTCTGTGACATTCAACTCTTGACATGACCAGACATATAATCACAGAGGAGACAAGTCAGAGTTGCTGTTGACACACGCCTCACTCCTGTGTATGCACAGTCAGCTCTTGTTAGTGTAGGAAATGGAATCTTCATCTAACACCAGACGAGGCTGCAAACACATGGGGATGGGTCATTTTTTAACAACAGCCCGAGACAATGATAGGAAGAAGAATATGCATTTATACAGCACCTTTCGTGACCTTAGGACATCCTAAATTGCTTTACAGTCAACAAAGTACTTTTTGAAGTGTAGTCGCTGTTGCAATGTAGGAATGCTGCAGGCATGTGTGCACAGCAAGATCCCAGAAACAGCAAAGTGCTAATGGCCAGGTAATTTATTTTTGGTTGGGCGAGGGTTAAATCTTGGCCAGGACACCGTAGAGAATTCTCCTACTCTTCTTCAAAATAATGCCATGGGGTCTATGCTACCCAAGAGAGCAGGTGGGGCCTGAAAGGTCGGTGGAAGCAGATTCAGTAGCGACTTCCTAAAAGGGAATTGGATAAATATTCGAAAAGGAGAAATTTTGCAGCGTTATCGGGAAAGTGGAACTAACTGTTTGGCTCTTTCAGAGAGCAAGTACAAACACAATGGACCAAATGGCCTCCTTCTATGCTGTAAGATTGCAAGATTCAATGACAACTTACTGCGTGCCAGGTCCCATCATTGATTAATGGGCCCCCACTGATTGTCACTTTGGGTACATGCTCATTCTTGAACTGAACTTCAAGTTTTCCACCCCGAACAGCAAACAGGAACCAGGCCCTGTTCTCATGGGTTTCAGCGTAGAATATAACCCCTTCAGAGTCATAGGTCCGAAGGTTGAAATCAGCCGCAAATCTGTACAACAACATGAGAAAATGGCAGCGATTAGCAGTGAGCTGAACTTCTGGAAGAAGATTGGGGACAATCACCCCAAGTCTAGACTCGACTATCCCAACACACTCCAGGCTGCACTCCCACATTCTGCCCTCTGTAAACTCGAGTTCATCCAAAACTCTGCTGCCTGTGTCTTACCTCACAGCAAGTCCTGTTCCCTTATCACCCCCTGTGCTCGCTGACCTACATCAGCTCACGGTCAAGCAACGTCTTGACTTTAAAATTCTCACCCTTGTTTTCAAATCCCTCCATGGTCTCGCCCCTCCCTATCTCTCTAACCTCTTCCTGTCTCACAACCCTCCGAGATATCTGCACTCCTTCAATTCTGGTCTCTTGATTAAACCCTCCCCCAAACCTCTCCGACTTGCTACATCACTTTCCTCCTAAAAAACATTCCTTAAAACCTACCTCTGCTCTGCTATTTCCTTATGTGGCTTGGTCTCATACTCTGGTTTATAATGTTCCTGTGAAGCATCTTGGGACATTTCATTATGTTAACGGTGATATATAAATATCAGTTGTTGTTGCTGTTGCACCCTGACCAGTGCCCCTCTCTCAGCCATCATCACCAAAAACAGATGAACTGGTTACTTTTCATCACGTTGCTGTTTGTGGGATCTTGCTGTGCATAAAATGGCTGCCACATTTCCTACATTACAACACCAACCACACTTTAAAACGTGTACAAAGCACTTTAGGATTTCCTTGAATGTGGGAGTGAAGATAGATAAAGGTATCACTAAGGCCAGTAGCAAATGCTGAGTGAAATGCTTGAACTCAACAGGACAGTAAGAATGGAATAAAATTCTGCTTCAGACAATTATTTCTTCTTTTCCTTCATGGGATGTGGGTGTCGCTGGCAAGGCCAGTATTTGTTGCCCATCCCTAATTGCCCTTGAACTGAGTGGCTTGCTAGGCCATTTCAGAGGGCAGTTAAGAGTCAACCACATTGCTGTGGGTCTGGAGTCACATGTAGGCCCAGACCGGGTAAGTGTTTTCATAAACCACCAGCGATGAGATTGGAGTGACACCCAGGAGCACAAGAACTGAAAATTAACCCATTGAGGACGGGGTGGTTTTGTTTTAAAAGTGAACACATGTGGTTCAGAGATAGAAAGTGTGATCACATCAACCCCTCACCCATCAGCTTGTGTCACATTACGAGGACAAAAGTGGGACTAATTAGAGCCTTACCTAGCATCTGCAGGAATCTTGAATCTAAGGTAGACGACAGGAATTCCAGCAAAGAGTTCCCCCATGTTTAGAATGTCAGATTTCCTGCTGGTCTGGAGGGCAACACATGTGGGGATTTCCTGACAAAAAATAAACTTCCCATTAAAAGCTGCAGAGCCCTTCACGCTTTCAGACGTTTAGAAATCAAACTGCCCCCATCAGTTCCCCAATCCCCACTTCGCCCAAACAGTCCCCAATAATTGACCAATAGCACCGACCGTCGGGCATTACCCCAGGTCTTCAATTTTTTTTTCATTGATGGGATGTGGGTATCACTGGCTGGGCCAGCATTTATTGCCCATCCCTAATTGCCCTTGAGAAGGTGGTGGTGAGCTGCCTTCTTGAACCGCTGCAGTCCATGTGGTGTAGGTACACCCACAGTGCTGTTAGGGAGGGAGTTCCAGGATTTTGACCCAGCGACAGTGAAGGAACGGCGATATATTTCCAAGTCAGGATGGTGAGTGACTTGGAGGGGAACTTCCAGGTGGTGGTGTTCCCATCTATCTGCTGCCTTTGTCCTTCTAGATGGTAGAGGTCGTGGGTTTTGAAGGTGCTGCCTAAGGAGCCTTAGTGAATTCCATCAGTGCATCTTGTAGATGGTACACACACTGCTGCTACTGTGTGTCAGTGGTGGAGGGGGTGAATGTTTGTGGATGTGGTGCCAATCAAGTGGCTGCTTTGTCTTGGATGGTGTTGAGCCTCTTCAGTGTTGTTGGAGCTGCACTCATCCAGGCAAGTGGGGAGTATTCCATCACACTCCTGACTTGTGCCTTGTAGATGGTGGACAGGCTTTGGGGAGTCAGGAGGTGAGTTACTCATTACAGGATTCCTAGTCTCTGACCTGCTCTTGTAGTCATAGTATTTATATGACTAGTCCAGTTCAGTTTCTGGTCAACGGTAACCCCCAGGATGTTGATAGGAGAGAATTCAGTGATGGTAATGCTATTGAATGTCGAGGGGCAATGGTTAGATTCTCTCATGTTGGAGATGGTCATTTCCTGACATATGTGTGGCGCGAATGTTACTTGCCACTTGTCAGCCCAAGCCTGGGTATTGTCCAGGTCTTGCTGCACTTGGACATGGACTGCTTCAGTATCTGAGGAGTTGTGAATGGCACTGGACATTATGCAATTGTCAGCAAACATCCCCACTTCTGACCTTATGATGGAAGGAAGGTCATTGATGAAGCAGCTGAAGATGGTGGGGCCGAGGACACTACCCTGAGGAACTCCTGCAGTGATGTCCTGGAGCTGAGATGATTGACCTCCAACAACCACAACCATCTTCCTTTGTGCTAGGTATGACTCTAACCAGCGGAGAGTTTTCCCCCTGGTTCCCATTGACTCCAGTTTTGCTAGGGCTCCTTGATGCTACACTCGGTCAAATATAGCCTTGATGCCAAGGGCAGTCACTCTCACCTCACCTTGGAAGTTCAGCTCTTTTGTCCATGTTTGAACCAAGGCTGTAATGAGGTCAGGAGCTGAGTGGCCTTGGCGGAACCCAAACTGGGCGTCAGTGAGCAGGTTATTGCTAAGCAAGTGCCGCTTGATAGCACTGTTGATGAGCCCTTCCATTACTTTACTGATGATGGAGAGCAGACTGATGGGTTGGTAATTGGCCGGGTTGAATTTGTCCTGCTTTTTGTGTTCAGGAAACATCTGGGCATTTTTCCACATAGCCGGGTAGATGCCAGTGTTGTAGCTGTACTGGAACAGCTTGGCTAGGGACACGGCAAGTTCTGGAGCACACGTCTTCAGTACTATTGCTGGAATATTGTCAGGGCCCATAGCCTTTGCAGTATCCAGTGCCTTCAGCCATTTCTTGATTTCACGTGGAGTGAATTGAATTGGCTGAAGACTGGCATCTGTGATGCTGGGGACCTCCGGAGGAGGCCGAGATGGATTATCCACTCAGCCCTTCTGGCAGAGGATTGTAGCAAATGCTTCAGCCTTCTCTTTTGCACTGATGTGCTGGGCTCCTCTGTCATTGAGGATGGGGATATTTGTGGACTCTCCTCCTCCAGTGAGTTGTTTAATTGTCCATCACCATTCACAACTGGATGTGGCAGGACTGCAGAGTTTAGATCTGATCCATTGGTTGTGGGACCACTTAGCTCTATCACTTGCTGCTTATGCTGTTTGGCACACAAATAGTCCTGTGTTATAGCTTCACCAGGTTGACACCTCATTTTTAGGTATGTCTGGTGCTGCTCCTGGCATGCCCTCCTGCACTCTTCATTAAACAAGGCTTGATCCCCTGGTTTGAGGTGATGCTAGAGTGGGGGATATGCCAGGTCATAAAGTTATAGATTGTGGTTGTGTACAATTCTGCTGCAGCTGATGGCCCACAATGCCTCATGGTTGACCAGTCTTGAGTTGAGTTGCTAGATCTGTTTGAAATCTATCCCATTTAGAACGGTGGTAGTGCCACACAACATGATGGAGGGTATTCTCAATGTGAAGCCGGGACTCCGTCTCCACAATGACTGTGTGGTGGTCACTCCTACCGATACTGTCATGGGTAGATGCATCTGCGGCAGGCAGGTTGGTAAGGATGAGGTCAAGTATGTTTTCCCTCTTGTTGGTTCCCTCACCACCTGCCGCAGACCCAGTCTAGCAGCTATGTCCTTTAGGACTCAGCCAGCTCGGTCAGTAGTGGTGCTACCGAGCCACTCTTGGTGATGGACATTGAAGTCCCCCACCCAGAGTACATTCTGTGCCCTTGCCAACCTCAGTGCTTCCTCCAAGTGATATTCAACATGGAGGAGCACTGATTCATCAGCTGAGGGAGGGCGGTACATGGTAATCAGCAGGAGGTTTCCTTGCCCATGTTTGATGTGATGCCATGAGACTTCATGGGGTCTGGAGTTGATGTTGAAGACTCCCAGGGCAACTCCCTCCTGACTATGCCACTGTGCCGCCATCTCTACTGGGAGACAGGACATACCCAGGGATGGTGATGGTGGAGTCTGGGACATTATCTGTTCCATGAGGATGAACATGTCAGGCTGTTGCTTGACTAGTCTGTGAGACAGCTCTCCCAATTTTGGCACTTGCCCCCAGATGTTAGTAAGGAGGGCTTTGCAGGTTGATAGGGCTGAGTTTGATGTTGTTGTTTCCAGTGCCTAGGTAGATGCCGGCTGGTCCACCTGGTTTCATTCCTTTTAGATTTTCTAGCAGTTTGATACAACTGAGTGGCCATTTAAGAGTCAAGCACATTCCTGTAGGTCTGGAGTTACATGTAGGCCAGACCAGGTAAGGATGGCAGGTTTCTTTCCCTGAAGGACATTAGTGACCCAGGTGGGATTTTATGACAATCGACAATGGTTTCATGGTCATTATTAGACTTTTAATTCCAGATTTCTATTGAATCCAAATTTCACCATCTGCCGTGGTGAGATTCAAACTCAGAGCATTACCCTGTGTGTCTGGATTACCGGTCTAGTGACAATACCACAATTACAAAGTTGACCCATAAGCAAACTGTCTAAACCATGGGGATTCATGCAATCTTTGCCCTTTGCCTGAAGCACTGGCTCATTGGCAGAGATCTCCCTGGGAGCTTGACCTCTTGCAACATGCCATGTTAGTTAGATTTATTCCTGCACCCTTCAGCTCAAGATCTTTTATCCTGTAACTGACTGGGAGTGTGAGCTAACAGTGCAGTTACCCAATGCATCTGGGACCTCAGTGAACGACAGGACCAACAGTCTCTCTCCTTAACCACTTAGATTTATGGATTGAGTAGGAAACTGATGGACTATGAAAAAGGAAATCAGGTGAATTAGAATCAATTCAGGAACAAAAAGAGATATAAAGAGAGGGAAAATAAAATTGAATTGAGAGAGAAAAAAGAGACAGAAGGAAAAGTAAGAAAAAAATCAAGTTTGATTTTTTTTCAATCTCTAAGAATAATTTTCTAGCTGCTGGAATGAGAGGAATTAGCATTGGATTGAGAAAGATCACATTTTTAAAAGAGCCTTTATGTATTAATTATCAGTCCTAACTTTCTGCAGTGAGTTTAATGTGCAATTAATGAGCAAATCCAGCAATTTCTCACATGCAATGAGGAGTTTGAGGGTGAGATGCTGTTTGTGTGACACATACAGCACAGGACCTTAAATCAAGCAGAAAACTGTACACCTCCCACTGTCCCTTCTCACCCCCTGAAGCTACACTGATAACTGATAACACATTGTTACTGTCTCAGTAATAGCCAGCCCAATTACCTGTTTATTAAATATTCATTTCAGAAACACACGAACAAGTGTGAGGCCAGTGGTTCCTGGAAATTGACCAGAGTGAGTCTGAGGACTTTCCCCTCTTACAAGGTGCCATGAGGGACTCTGATCATTTTGGTGTCTACCACGTTTATAAGGCAAATCACCCCAGTGTAAAGTCACCTGCTACCTACCATTGGAATTGTAACAAAAAACTGGAGGCTTCTGGAGCCTCCACATGGAGTGACACCCAGAACATCCTAGACCCAAACCCAGCAGAGTCACTCATGATGTGGCTGCCATCTTGCCAAGGCCTACAGTGGGGCTTTGGCCTAATCAGATTCGTCTTTTCACAAATGTCAGTCAATCTATATTCAGGTTTTATGAAGGCTGCCTTGCTTTGCTTTCAACTAATCTGTTCCTCAAGAGGACACATTCACTGATATTGCACAAGATGGTAGAATCAATGGGATTATCACTTACACCATCCAATCCCATGCCAGCTCCTAGCAGAACAGGGAGCTGGACACTGTGTATTAGACTCACTGGGATTATACCTCTGGGGGCTTGGGTTCAAATGTAGCCAAAGTCAATGGGATGAGAATGCCATTTGTTTCCTGATTATAGAGGTCATGGCACAGACCCTAAAGGGCCTTAGCAGGGAGTGATTAGCAGCCCTATTCGGGAGAGGTAAGTGCCACTCCAGTGTGAACACCAGTTCTGGGGCTGGGATTTTCCGGCACTGTTGTGGTGGGACCCAGCGCAGGAGATTCAGCTGCCTGGCCGGACAATCCTGGCAGTGGATGGGGCCAGAAAATCCCACCGCTTGATTGGCACCACATCCACAAACATTCACTCACCACCGACGCACAGTAGCAGCAGTGTGTGTACCATCTACAAGATGACACTGCAGGAACTCACCAAGCCTCCTTAGGCAGCAACTTCCAAACCCACAATCTCTACCATCTAGAAGGACAAGGGCAGCAGATAGATGGGAACACCATCATCTGGAAGTTCCCCTCCAAGCCACTCACCATCCTGACTTGGAAATATATCACCGTTCCTTCACTGTCACTGGGTCAAAATCCTGGAACTCCCTCCCTAACAGCACTGTGGATGTACCTACACCACATGGACTGCAGCGTCTCAAGAAGGCAGCTCACCACCCCCTTCTCAAGGGGCAATTAGGGATGGGGAATAAATGCTGGCCCAGCCAGCGAAGCTCACATCCCATGAATGAATAAAAAAGGGTCTTGGAGTCCAGTTGTACTCTGTGTGCTGAAATGGGAATAGTTGACTCTAGCATCCTGGCCAATATCTATCCCTCAGCCAACATCACTAAAAACAGATTATCTGGTCATTATCATGTTGCTGTTTGTGGGATCCTGCTGTGCGCAAATGGGCTGCCATGTTTCCTACATCACAACAGTGACTTCAATAGTACTTCATTGGCTGTAAAGCGCTTTGGGGCATTCTGAGGTAGTGAAAGGCGCTATATAAATGCAAGTTCCTTCTTCCTTCACCTGACAACTATGACCATCGGCTGATAACTTCTCGCCTTTCCTCCCGTCACAGAAACAGATGTAGCTGCCAGGAGAATTCACACAGCCATGTGTACACATGTTCGCAGCACATTCATCAATATCTATTTGGAGAAGATCAAACTTTAGAAACACTTATTTTTGTCTCAACTCATCCTTAATTCAAAAGAATACTCCAGACTGACGGGAAGGTAAAGTCGAAATAAAACACAGCTTTCATCAATGGCATCTACAATTTCTCGCCATGGTTTTTCCTGTATGAATATTCACACTGTGCAACAGGAGAACCCGTTGGTCACAGTGTTAACAATTGTGGCACAGGATGGGCAGTGAGTTCAAATCCTGTCAATGCAACTTGTCTTTATTTTTCATGGGATGTGGGCATCCCTGCCCACTCCCCTTTAGCTCTGAAGAAGAGTCATACAGACTCAAAACATTAACTCTGTCTTTCTCTCTCCACAGATACTACCTAATTCCCCTTTTGAAAGTTCCTACTGAATCTGCCTCCACCACCCTTTCAGGCAGCGCTTTCCAGATCACAGCAACTCGCTGTGTAAAAAAATTCTCTTCATCTCCCCCTCTAGTTCTTCTGCCAATCATTGCCAATCTGTGTCCCTCCAGTTGACCCACCCTCCCATCGATGGAAACTTTCCTCCTTTTTAACTCTATCAAAACCCTCCTGACTGCACACGCCTATCGAGTCTCCTCTTAACCTTCTCTGCTCTGAGGAGAACAATCCCAGCTTCTCCTGTCCCTCCATGTAACTGAAGGCCCTCATATCTCTGCTGCCTAGGGATACACAGTGAATACCAGCCTTGCCTGTGCTGCTCACACTCGGGAACAGGATGAACCACACTTCGGTGTGGTCCTTGGCGAGATGAAGATTAGAACAAGAGGGGTGAACAGCACAAAGGCTGGCTACAAAATTCAGGCGGATGGAAAATCGAGAACCAGTTCCAACAAAGGTGTCTGGTTTTGCCAATCCAACCAGTATTTTCCCACTGGTCTTAAGGGCAGTCTCCTGCCATATATTAGGCGAGGTCTGAGCACTGCAGCAAACAAAGCCCCATCTTCAATGTTCCTTAACACCAATCTTCTGTCTCACAGAAACACAACCTACTAATACTGATCAGGGGAGTAAGTGCATCACACCACCATCTAGCTGCTGAATGAGCCCCAGTTTAAATTTAGCTACCTACAAATTGCTGCAGTTTTCAGAAATCTGTGTTCAGCTCTCACCCTCGCAGTCTTTCGTGCTGGGATTGAAGAGGTATCCTCTGCTGCATTTACACTCGTAAGCCCCCAGCAGATTGTTGCAGGTGGCTTTCCCACAGATATCAGGTTTCATTGTACACTCGTTCCAATCTGGAAAGTTAAAGAGAATAAAGCACAAGTCAGAGGTTAGGGAAAGGGTTCACATGTCTATAATCCCTTTCACAGCATCTGGACATCCCAAAGCGCTTTACAGCCAATGAAATGCTTTTTAAAATGCTGTTGTGATGTAGGAAGCATGGCAGCTTATTTTCACACAGCAAGATCCCACGAACAGCAAATTGGAGACCAGGCTCTCCTGGGTACCACAAACTCAGGTAGATCGGTCCCAGTATCTTGAGACCCCAAATTTGCCCATGCTCTAACTGAGGCACACAGGGACCGCTTTGGTTGCCCTTTTGTATAATCTTACAGAAGGAGGCCATTTGGCCCATCATGCCTGTGCTGGCTCTTTGACTGAGCAATCCAATTCGTCCCACTCCCCCGGCTCTTTCCCCATAGCCCTGCATATCTTATACCCTTTACTATTTATCCCAATTCCCTTTGGAAAATTTGACTGAATCTGCTCCCACCGCTCTTTCAGGCAGCGCATTCCAGATCACCACAACTCGCTGTGTAAGACATTCTCCTCATCTTCCCCT